>VZTV01074229.1:1344-12720 GCA_013400875.1 Anhinga rufa | reverse complement strand
TAGCTTATGCTTTTCCTCTGAAATGGCTAGACTGTCTCTCTTTTTGGCTGGGGGATTTCTTTCTCATTATGTCATTAAAATTTCAACTGCTTTATTCCTTTTGTGTTGACTGAGATGCATAGATCTGTGTTTCTGTATGTATCAAATGATAATGATGTTCTGTGACAAAATAGTCAAATGTATGTATCCCCACTATATCTCCTTGGCCTGATTAGTAATGGTATTGATGTAAGCAGAGAGTCCAGTAGCAAAGAAAAACAGATTTACAGATTATTTCCTTAGCTGACATGTGATGGCTGTCAATTCCAGTGTCCTGAAGTGCGATGCTTGCTTTGGAGCTAGAAGCACCTCTTCAAAGTTGAACAAAGATCAGCAACCAAAGCAGTGGGCAACAGAAAAAATTAAGCTTCTAAACAAGGAAGGTGAAAGATGCAATAGAAATGAGTTGTGTAGTGATACAAGGGTTAAGAGGAACAAGGAGTCACTCCCATGTGGCAGCAATGCTACATGGATCTCCAATCTAGAATCAGATTATTCCTTTGTGGGTCAATCTAACACATCTCAATACCTGCTAGGAAATATACCTGTGAAAAAATCTTAAAACAAGTGGGCTCAACTCCTGTCATACTACAAAAAGCTATTTCTTTAACACGTATACTTACTTGGATGGCATTGGCTTGTTCTTGAATTAAATAGGATTTTAGCCTTGTTTAGTGAATTAACTTAGAAGACATATTGGAGTTTTTAGATAAGTAGAGAAAGATTAAAGTCCTCTAAATTTGGGATACACATAGAATCCTTATGACCACTTCTGAGGCATGTTTTTACTTGCTATAATCACCCACTCTTTTTCAAATTGAATAACATCTTTGCATTTAAATAAATTAAATTTCTGTATGTTGAATATTGCAAAACTAGGAAAAATGGGCACTTCAATCAAAAAACCACACACCACAAAATCAACAATCATTTTCTTCCTTTTCTCTATCTCTCCCATTACTGTTATTATTTTTTTCCTTTGCTGCATTCTGATTCTCCAGTGTGGACACTTTCAAATGAAAGTTAACAGATGCTATTCCACACAATCTGACTGCTCCTGAGGGGAGCTTGTTCCCACCAGACGTTTTACAACATCTGTTTGAAGCTGACTTTGCACTCCTTCTGTTGCATCTCAAATTGGAAGCCCCGATGAGAAGAGATGAGAAGGTACATGTACCGAGGCAGGGCTTTGATCCACGATGCCACACACTGACTGACATTTCCACTTACATTGAAACATGCTGCTCTCAGATATATGGTAATAAACAGGACTGTTCAGCTGGCTAACAGAGATGCTGTTGAGACAGCAGGAAAAAAAAATCACCTTTGTTCGTAGAAAAACATTTTTAAAAATCTGATACTCAGAAATATATTACATTGTTTATACAGCCTGTTTAATCTTTTGTATTTTATTCACCTACAGCATGAAAGGTCACAATTTTATTGGTATGCTAGCACCATTTTCCTGTTGGGCTTATTGGAGTTCCTATGCAGAGCTTCAGGATTTTTCCCTATACCTAATTTTATCACTTCAAATTTATGCTGTTATAATCTGCAAATATGAAATTTTCTTCATTAGAGCAATGCAAACCTTTTGTTCATATTGTCATCCCAACAATTCTGTTTTTCTGTTTTTAATTAAAACCTCTTGCCTTTGAAATTATACCATTCAATGCTGTCTCTTTAAAAAAAATAGAGAAACAAAGATACACATTTTTCAGAGTGGGGAGGATATTGCAAAATTGTTTTCACAATTGTTCAATACATCTAAAAATATAACACTGCAGAAACAAAGAAATTATTTCATTTCAGTGACATAATGCTAGCAGATCTGAAGTTAACTCCAAACTTTACCTACTAATACTGATGAACAGAGTTCTCCAGAGCTCTTTCTCTTTTTTAACATTTTATCTTTTGACTGCTGATCTGGGAGAATAAAGACATTTTATGCAGCATTTAAAAAGCTTTGATAAGATGTAACTTATTTACCTTTTACAAAAACTGTATGTTTTGTTATTTCAATCTACAGGCTGAATAGAAAAATGGTGAAAACCTTAATTTATTCTGGGCATTTTAAGTAAAAGTGCTGAAGGTACATAAAAGCTTATATACTTTGAAAATCAATAGGAATTTTACCCCTAGATTTCTCCATGTCCAGTGATCATGTCACCTCTCATTCTGTTCTGGCTCCTCAAGGTTTCATAAGCTGTTGAATCTCTAGTCCTCTGAGATAGGAAGTTAGGAATAAATCAGGTAATCTTTCAAAGTAGTAGTGTTGCCCAAGTAATAATTTTTATAAGATTTCAGTGATCCTTCATGAGAGTCTCTATATCTGTACTGACAGTATGGCTTGCATTCAGATTTGGCTTGTAATGCTTAAGACAAGATGGCCACACTCTGCAGGACAAGGAAAAGTAATTGGGTGGAGGGAAGTACAAGAGTGTTGTTTTGTCAGAGTCCAAGAACAAGCTTCTGGGAGACCAAATTAAATGTCATAACCAGCTCAAACATCTTATCTTTTTAAAATGCTTTGGAAGGGAAATGACCAGAGATTTTTCCTTCCTTGCTGAACTTGAAATATCTCCCTGGGATCTAATTTGGGTTTTTCAGTAAACATAAAGAAAATATTCATGTACTACTATGGTCTATTCTAGTCCTCCTTTTCTAAGATCAGTCATCTTCCTCACTTATTATGTACTTCATTGTGTTGTTAGTGGCTGCTGGAAACAGGGCTTAGTCAACGAAATAGCAGCCCTGCCATGCCTGTAAGATTCACAGTACTTTCCAGACTCAGTATTTGAACTGCTTCTAGTTGAAACATCTCTTTTAAATTGTCTCCCAAAAGGTTTGAACACATCCTCAAGGCATCCCAGTTGCTTATATATTATATTGCATGCATCACGTAACAGTGATTGACTATCTACTTAACGATCATCACATGGTCTTACTATGATGGACACTGAGGGACACAGGAAATCCAGTGAACTCTCTTACTTTGTTCATCCACAAACTAAATAGATTGGCACAGTGGTATCTCACAAGATCAGTAGTGCCGAATCAGTGAGCCAGGCAATGGAGGTTGCTCCCAGATGTGAGAACCTGGTACAAGAGTTTCTAATATTTTAGGCTATTTACATTTGCTTTCAATCCCTTGGGAGAGAGTGTGAAGTTGGGTTTTGAAAGCACCAAGCACCTCAGTGGAAGTATCTGACAGGATGAGGCCCAAGTGAATTTCCCCATCTTCTTGCAGACCCTTTGTGACTTACTGTATCAAGGCAGAGAGAAAGTGTGGTATTATCTTCTCCTTGAGATTCAGGCTCCAAATCCAAGCTCTTTCCCTTCCTAGATGGTTGGCTCCAAGAATGAGTGGAGGTTTAGACAGTCTGGTCACATCAGTTCAGATTCATGGTGGTAGGTCTAGCGTCAGTGAAATGGATGAATGACTTCAATAAAGAAGTACAGTGGAATAGCATCTTCCACAAACCTATTTGTACCATATGTTATGCCCCAAAATGCTGTTTTAGTAGAGCCCCCAACCTTGGGGCCTTCTGTTTGCTATTAGTAACATTTGCTTTCAGTTCCTCACCAATTTTTGCAGGGGGAACATGGAATATCTGAAAACAATAACTCTTGTTCATTGACATAAACTGGCTGTCAGTTCCTTGTGGGACCTGGGCTGATAAAAACCAGGGAAAAACTATTTTATTTGCAATGTAAGGAATTTTAGCCTGTGGAGATTTTTAGTTCAACAGCAGTAAAGGTAGGGACAGCAACCAGTGAGGCTGTTAAAGGTTACATTCTCTCCCGCTCTCTCTTTTTCCCAGTCCCTTGAGTCATAATTAAAACTCCAGAAAGTGAGAAGCTGTTACTAATGCTAGCATGCAGTTTGGCACAACAGAATAATGCATTTACTGACTTGTGTTTTTTATTTAATTTCATTTTTTATAGGCCAAGCTGAAATTTTACTTTACTATTTGGTTTACAAAGGGCTTTTCTGAATCTGAAACTTTTAATTCAGTTTGAAAGTTTCCCCGGGTATAACAATAATGCAAACAAACACCTTGTTCAGCAGCCTGACAATAATTATCTTCTAATGGAACAATCAGGCACTTTAATCAGATGTGAATTTAGTGCTCCTAAGTTGAAAATGCTGGATGCGGTCTCTTGTGCTTTGTACCGCTCAGGATTTCTCCCAGGAGATTAGCTGGACACAGAGACGAGCTAATTACCCTTCATACCTTTTTGAGAGCTGTCCAGATTTGAAGGAGCAGTTACATAATAAAGATATTTATACACCATTTTTGTCAGGATAGAAACACTATACAGGGTTATTTAGCAGACCCCTACCCAGACAAGACTTAGTGAATTTGGTGGGTAAAGACTGGGAAGCAGTTTAAGATTTTTGTAATACTGCCATCAACTGTGTCATTAACCCTCAAAAATGTTTTGCGACTCGTTTGTAAGAAGGACTCTCTGTCAGTACAGAGCTCCTTTGAATACTTGTTTGGGAGGTTTATTTACAAGTCTTTATATCCAGTCATGTCTTAAGTAACTACTTGCAGGTCTTAGAAAGTCATTCTTCATCAGAATGTGATTATTTTTTAGGACAAGTTGACATGGAAGGGTATTGCTCAGCTCTGAGACTCTAGTGTATGAGCTTATACTTCCCGTGTACAAATACCAGCAAGGCAATTGAAACTGGTCAGTGAGATCCTTGGAAAATCTCTCAGTGAAGGAGAAAGAATTATTGGCACCTGTTGGAGCGTCATTGCCATTTCTTAAAATACATAGCCCCTTTTAAGGTCATCTGTTAAACTACTGGCCACCCCTGACCTTGCAGTCTGGTGTGATTTCAGCCCAAGGTAATATGAACTGGTAGATTAAAAAAAAGTCTCCCTCCTGCTGCAGATACATTTCAGTGCTTAATAGCCATTTGTGTTGTCTTGGTTTTTTCCTTTCTTGTCTATGGGATAAGCTGCATTCAGTGTCAGAAGGCCTTGGTCCTCAGTTGACCTGAGGGTATACTGTTCACAATGGAACCCATTTTTTCTTGCATACTGAAATCACAAAGTTTAGTTGAGCCATGCCCTGTTTCCTCATTTGGTGTTGCTTGCAGGACAAGGCTTACTGCGAGGCAGGGGTTTTCTTGGACTTACTGCGAGTCCCCTCATCTGTGCAAGAACCCAGATGTGTAGATGAAAAAACCAGCATCTCTTGAAATGCAGATATAATCCTTGGACAGTACTTCATTAGCTGCCATCCTCACAGTATTTCTTGATGTTGCTACCTCTCCAGGATGACACCAGAAATGTGAATTGTGGAGAAAGCATGCCTTGTTTTCACTCAAAGGATAGCACACAAGGGCTAAGTCTTCTCCATAAATTGCAAGTAACCAAAGACTATTAGATCAAGCTGCCTGTGGAGAACAAGATGTAGCAAATTGTCAAATTGAAGAGTACTTCCCCTCTAGTTGTCTAGATAACATAGCAAAGTGTATCAGTTGCCATATTTAATAAGGTAGAACTGAAATTTTGCATTCAATTATAAGATAGAAGCCTAAATATAAGTGCTTTTTATTAGCTTAGCCACTAAGATTGGAAAAGAGAATAGAATTACTTGAGAAATTTACCTGTGCTGTTGCTGTTGGAGTAGTATTTTTTTCAGGTTAATTTTCTACAAATACCCATTCATCCCTTTTTAATAAGAGCAAAACTCAGACCAGGAAACCAACTTCCTGATGCATTTTTGCTATCTTGAGGAATGTTTATTTTCATTTGGAAACAAAGTGAACTTTACTATCACAGAATATTTTTAATTCAAACAAAAAAATTCAAATGGTGTATTGACACAGTCCACTTGTTTCTAAAACCTCAGAAGACACCAAGTAAGTATCCATACTGAGTAAACAGATTATTTACTTTTTAAGTATTTTTAGCTTCTGGTACTGCTCCCAGTTTGATCTCTGGCTTCTTGATTATTGAATCCTGAGGGTAGGATCAGAGAGCCAGATGTTCTCTCTCTTGCTTTAGGTCAGGAGCTGGGAATACTTCTTTCATGTCTTCATGGTTTGTGACCTGTAGACACCACCATAATATAAGTAATAATAAACACACTGATGTGCGCCTGGTGGAACTCCTCTGAAGCCAATGGGGTTACGTTAGTATAAGGTAAAAATTAGGCTGATTATTTGCCTTAGAGGCATCCTACACTTTTATATATCTGTAAATATTACTAACAATTAATATCTGGGTAGTATTCGAAGCTGTGGTGCAGCTATAGTCCCATGGTGCAGCTGCATGAGGTTTTTCTGATGCTTTTCATCTTTGGCCATGTCAAAATGGTATTTAAATGTATGCTGTCATGGAGGATTATTAGTGTATCCTTAATATTGCTCAGCACCTTCTTATTCTGTAATGCAGCAGCATTATACATGGCAGTCTCTAGTGCCATTTACAGTAGTACATCCCAAGCTCCCAGGACTGCTCGTCTACATGCCATGATGGGAGATGGTGCTTGGACTGACATTCCAACACCTTTCTTGCCCATGCAGTGAAGCTCCAGCATTGCCAGCTGACACTTTCTTTTCACACTGGAATTTAGTAGTTATAACACAGTCTGTTTGCACGTCTCACCTTCTATTTTTAAGCACCACTAATCCTCAGCTAAGGGCCGGCCTCCATCCGGCCTTACAAGGGTGCGCGGTGGCATGGGAGGTGTCAGGAACCTTCTCAGACCTTGTGCAGTCCTCCTGAGTGCCAGGCGCAATTGCTACCTTAAAAGCAGGGACAGGCAAGATGCTCTTGCCTTGAATGCAGAGACAACAGCGGCTGGAGGAGCTGTGCCCCACCACGTCCCACATGCGCCAAAGGGAGAATGTTCCCTCTCTGAAGGACACTCCTCAAACAGCAATGTGAATCTAGCGCTGTCTTGTACCACAAGCATTGTCTGAAGCGTGCAGCTGGACTTTGAGGTGGCTGGGCACATTTTTTTAAAACTGTGAAGGGCCTCACTTCGTGTGCTTTCCCTCGGGTGTTTAAGTTGTCAGTTCACTCAGGGAAATTAAGGGCTGTAGTCCGTGCAGACCTAGCCTTGCATTGTTGCATGCTTCCCTAAACAACAGAAAAGTAGAGATAATAGAGTGGAAGTCATGGTGCAAGCTGAGTAAGCAGCCTGAGTGCTGCTGAAATGGGTAAGGAAACAAGCCGCCTGCCTGTCAGAGGGATATTGTTTCTGCTGGAAAACTCTGTTGGGAAGGAGTCAGGGTACCAAGATGGGGGCACTTAAGCAAACATAGAATTGTTTGCTTGAGAGGACCCTACTTTTGTTTTTCTTTTGTGTGGTTTTGCAATCCATCTCCTCCACTGGCTCAGCGAGGACGTGGAAGGAGACTTTCCTGCCACAGGCTCCTCTGACTGTCCAGCTGCTGTTGCATCCAAATAGACCATGGAGACTGGAGGGCTGGTTTTATAGTCTTTTGAAATAGCTGCCTTATTGAAGCAAGGCAGGATCAAGCCTGCTCTCTTGTTGTTTCTGGGAGCATTGAATACCCTACAGATAGGGAATTATGTTATACTTTTCAAAGAAAAGAGGGTTAGTATCAGTATGTGCTATCACTTCCTAGTGAAGGCTTTTGTTTGCTAAGTAGCCAGCAGAAATCTGACTGCTAAAGCTTGAAGAAGACATGGTTTCACTGTGCTTTTACAATCAAGTAACTGAGAATGATGTGGTCTTTTGGAGTTTTTATTCACCTTCCGTTTACTTGATATCCTTTAGTCAGGTGTTGAAATCCGTCTCCTGTTACGTCTTAAGCAGTCCATCTAGGTCTGGAGCAGTGTTATTTTAGCAGGGCAAGATCTTTGGCTAATAGCAGTTGGAAGAAGGGTGGTGGTTTGGAGGACATGCATAAAGAAGATCTAATCAGTAGTGATATCAAAAGATGTCAGCCAAGCCGGTCTTGTAGGAGATAGAGTGGCTATAAGACATCATGCTTACTGTGCTGAAGAGGCCCAGACAGTTGCCATGCCTCTAGGTTTAAAAGCATCTATCCATTAACATTAACCTTTTGTGCCAAAGTAAAACACATTCAATTAACTTTTTCTTTTAAGTTAGGATTTGCAATTAAATGGTTTTTCATCTCTCTTTCTATTTGTATATGTTAGGGCCCACTTTCCATCTTGTGCCTGGATCCCTGATATCTTTTAAGGCCAGCTGGGGAAGTCTGCCACAACGCAAACTCATCTGCCATGCATTATATGCAAAGCCTAAGAAAGGGGCAATATGTCCTGTGCAAGTTAAATAAATTTATTTTCCAATAAATATCTTTCCACATGTGCCAAGCAAATATCCTGAGAGACTCCAGTTTTTCCATTACTCACTTGCACTGATACTTAGCGGGATGGTAAAAGTTGTGGTACTTGTTGTGCACATGTATTGATATTGTTTTGCTTTATTCACTAACTTCAGTTATGATATTTCCTTGAGTAACATTAAGCTTGTAAGGAACTGTCCAAGTTTGGACCTGAATGAAACATGCTTTTTAATATCTGCATCAAATTACATTCAGTGGTGAATAGCACACAGTGTTCTGAAAGCACCAAGTATTGAAACTTTATTTTTTCATTTTTAACAGTAGAAATGAGAAAAGAAAATAATTGGCACTCTGTGTATGAAGAAGCTATTAACAATTTTTTGTTTATTATTTTACTTTATTATTAGACAAACAAAATATACTATACATTGTTTTGCATTAAATTATATAGGCAGTAAAAATTTGTGAACGAAAAAACACATTTTGCACTAATTCCGCAGCACTTCTATTTTATTTTATGATTTTTTTAATTTCACTTCTGAGAGTACTTCTACTGAATTCAAGGAACAGTAGGAAACCCACCCACCAGCTAATTTAACCTGTAAAAATTGCCTTTCTGCAAGTGAAAAAAAAAATAACCTGCTGACTATTTTATATATATCGTTTGTGTTTCCAAGATTATTCATTCATATCCTGTTGAACTTTGATTTTGTTTGGTTTTTTTTTTTCTCCATTATTTTTGCAATGTATTTCTGCTACTGCTCTGAACTAGGGAAAAAGAGCAAAATTATTTATGTGCTTAGAAAATCAATCAACAACAATGCAAAAAAGATGAGCTATACCTACAGATGTGGAATCTGTAAAAAAAAGTAAGGGAAAAAGCCATGTTTTTTTCTGGTCAAATGAAATAAGACAAAATGAGACTGGGGGTGGGATTCTATAAACGAAAGCATTCTAAAATAAAGGTATGCAATCATTTAACCCTATTTTTGTATGGTTGGTCTCGATGTTTATGTAGTGAGCCTTCTGTTGACATGCCTGCTTATCTAGGTAAGACATTTTTATATAGCTTAATTGCCCTTTTACCAGTTGTCTTTTAAAATCCCATGCGACGTATTTTTGATCTTCTGTTATAATCCTGTTTGATGCTTATCTGAAAGCATTTCTTCTTCTCATTTAGAAAGCCTAATTGGAAGGTGACTGCAATCTTTTATTTTACTTCACAATGATTTTACTCAAATGTTCAGGTTTCTTCTTCAAGAGTAGAGTTTTCTTGTAGTTGTTTTCTTCATTCATTCACTCTAGATTATGCTAATCAGCTAATCACAGCTATGGAATTAGAGGGTGAAGGGATATTTTATTTGAATCCAGAAGAGAATAAGGATTTGAGTTTTGCATTTAGTTGACATCTTTACACATCCCTTTTCTATTACTGTGCTTTAGTCTGTGATTCCAATTCATTTGATTTATCAAAAGAAAAAAAATACTTCCTTGTTCTGCTCCTCTTACAGGCACATGCATTTATAAGGATTTGAGCCATGATGTCCCTTCACATTATTTATGACCTGAAGAAAAAATGCTTATTTAGAAAGTTATCTGACTTAGTCGGCAAACACTGTTCAGTATCCAAAAAATAAGCTATGGAGACAAAAGCATTTTTACCTAAGAAAGAACATATTTGACAGGATATTTTACTGAATTCCTGAAAAATTCTCATTGTTGGGTTGAATCAAAATCAAAAAAGTTTGCTATTGCACACAGACGAAATGTATGTGAAAATTCACAAGTAATTTACATATGCAGTTACTTCGACCCTGCCTACTGAGCTCCATCTGTGCTTGCATTGAGATGGGGAATTGGTGAGCCTGTAAGTATTAGTGCATGTGCAACAGGTGGAGGTTTGACCCAATTAATTACACATGTGATATTAATACAAGCTGAGCCGTGCTACTCCTTACCGGAGTAGGACATCTGTACTTCTGACAAAGATGTATTTTAGGGTGAATTATGGCGTGGTTCCTGCCTAGGTTTTATTCTTTGCTTTTATTATGTGTCATTCTTCTTCCTTTTGCACTCCAGGACAGCCGTGTAGCTGGCCCTGCTACTTTGCCTGTTCCTTTTTTTCAACCACACAGGTAAAAGTTGATGTTTTGTTGATGGTTGAGCATCTGGCCTGGCCATGAGGCTGAAAGGAATGGCATTTCTCCTTTTTCCCAGCACTCTGCCCTGGTTTTGGGTCAAGGTAAGCTTAGCTTAATAGCAAAGGAGCCTTGCAGAAAAGCAGTCTGCCACTCTGGTATTCAAATACCATAGAGCAGTGGGAGGTTTCATGTGTAAATTTTGACTGTCCACTCCATCTGATGTGCAGAATTAATTTTGTTCCCCACCCCTCACCTCCAGTCCTTTCAATTATTTAGTATTATATAGAGCAAGCCATGACTACTCTGTGGCACAGCAGATGGTAGGCCAGTCAACATCAACAGTTTAAAATCTATGATTAAGAGGAATATTGTACCCAATTTATCTACAGAACGATCCTGTGAAGGGAAAAAGTTATCTGAACTGGTACTTAACATTGAGAATAAAGTGCTAATCATTAGTCATATGAAAAATGATGGTGGAAGAGCATAATTGCCACTCTAAGTGGTGTGGACTTCAAATGTAATCTTGCAGAGCCCTGCCAAAGAACTCCTAATACCAATACAAAGATTTGACTTGTAACCAATTGACATTCAGCCAGTTTTGACTCAGAGGGTAGAATGCTACTGACTGCATTGTTAACACAGAGCAGTTGGGTTTTCCTAGGAGGCCACTAAGTCAAAAATGTGATAGTGCACAGCAATGCGGTACCTAATGAAACATGATGAAATCATAATTTCATATGCTGTGATTTCCTTGAGGCTCATAACTGTTATGACTTAGTTGGCCATCAGATCTGGGCTAATTAACTAGACTTTCTAGGCTATGAATTGTGACGACTGTAAGATTTGCTTTTCCACTATTTGCAGCTGTTGTCCAACTATGACTGT
>VZTV01074222.1:0-16454 GCA_013400875.1 Anhinga rufa | reverse complement strand
CATTTTAGCTAAAGAAAATAAAATACTCAAATAAGATTGTACTAAAGGCCACGATTAAATGGTATTTACTTTCCAGGGCAGATTTGGAGAGAACAAATACTTGTAAAAAGGCTACACAACAATGCAAATCATCGAGGAGAAGGAAGTTGTAGATAACTTAGAAATTATTAGCTTAATTATTAAATTCTGCTTTTGCCTGTTTTACAAAGAACATGTTTTTTCCCCATCAATAGGCCAACAGTATGAGAAACCAACCATAAACAAGTCAAGTAGATATTGTAAGCAATATTCATATGTGCTGGATGAAAACATCTCTTCTTCAAGTAATGCAAACCCTGATCCTGCAGTGGACTGCAGGGATGGAAGCCCACTACCAGAACACCTATGGTCTTCTCCTATCCAGCAGAAAAACAAACAAACCTCATTTAAATTATGACAATCACAGATATAGTATCCCTGATTAGCAAGTTAAAGCACTTCTAAAAACAAGTCTAGTCTTGTGGAGAGAGAGAAAGATCATTAGCTGTATTCTATCACCACCAGCACTACTAGATTATGTGTACACATATCATTGATTTAATCCTTTGACAGCAGGGATCAGAAAGTGCAAGCACTTATATTGCATATATACACTGAAGGAGCAAATCACAGACATCTGCAGACAGAGGAGACAGGGGAGCACAGTGGGAAGAAAGAGGGGAGGGGAAAATGAACATGAACTTAGAGGGTATGCTGGGTTTCCCTTCCGCTTAGCACAAGAACAACTCTCTCAACACACACCCTGGTCTTAACTTCTGTCCTGCTTGTTATCAAAACCCCCCTTATTTTGTCGTGCTGAAAGGGCAAGACTTGACTTGCCATGGAACCAGCTGAAATTATTTTGGCTAGTCTGGGGTTAAGGCACATTCCTCAAGGTTGGCAAACTCCACCTGGCAGGCAACTGCTGAAAATTTCAGAAGCAGCAAAATGCTAAAACCTAGAGTAACAATGAACACTTACTAGCTTCCTACAATGCTAGGTGGTGTAAGGAGTTCATCCCAACTATTCGAAAGTTTTAGCGGCTTTCTCTTGCTTTTACATTTTTCATTTGTAGAGGAAGGGCTGATGGATACAGTAATCTAAATGTATTGACATATTGAATTAAACCAGGTAACTTTTGGATAATGCATACGTTTTCTAACAGATTTCATATTCCTGGACAAAAAGAAAGGAGACATCTTTATAACATACATTATGATAATGTATTACCATTTTTTTTTTGTTCTTCACAGATTAAATACTGAGCAAGTCGAACATACAAAAATAAAGTTATCATTGTTAATTTTAAAAATATTAATCCAAGCCCCTAACATGGCCAAAAAAAATAAAAAAAAAGGTTGTCAAATTCACACACACAAGTGGTCTTAGCAGGTTGGCCCTTTAGATACAACACCGAAGCTGCACTCAAAGCTAGGAAGAGAAGCCCAAAGCCAGTGGTTTTGCTCTGCAAAATAATTCTGTCCAACCAACTGATGTGCAATCTGTAGGAAAATATCTCTCCCAACCCCCTCTAGTGGTTCATCTGTAGGAGAGATCTTTACAATCAAAAGACATAAATGGGTCTTAGAAAATGAAGAAACTTGTTCCAAGCTTTGCTAATCTACTGGGGAAGGGCTGCAAATTAACAAATTATTCTTCCAGTCTGCCTATTGCAAGAAACCCTGTGGCTATTATTTTTTAATGTTAAAAAAAAAAAAGTAAAAACGTGGTTTCTTACAGCATGATGTATAAGTGGGCACTGGTGTTTCAAGTACTTGTCACTCCTGTTAGTTACTCATACTGGTTGGGAGGATGAGAAACATGGAAAGATACATCTCAGGAGCCACCACTGCCTGCTTTCACCACACGGCTCTCTTTTCTAGATCTCTTTCCTCAATCTAGAGTGCCCTATCCAGTAATGTACAAATCCCATTCTCCTACCCCAGGGAAACTAAAGGAACAGCTGGAACCTGCTGAACTTGATGAGGTAGTAGAAGATAACTTTTACATTATTCTGAAGCTAAACGTTGTCTAACCACTTCAGCCTACCCTTTAAAAAGTACAACTAAAGGCTAGTCACTTGCTACAAATTACATTATGTAATAAATCATTAATGGCTATTGCTTCATGTAAGTGGTGCATTTTAAAATAACTTAAATGAACTTTCATATACTAGAATTTACTTTCTACTCTTGCTTATCCTACAATAAGCTAGAAATATCATGTGCGACATTTAAAGGAAAATCAATTTTAAATACAAAGTCATTCTGATATCTTTAATTTTTATTAGGCAACTTGTAAAGGGATGGAAAATAAAAGGGTATTCAAACTATGGACAGAGTGTTCTCTTCTTACCATGACCTGGGACAGACACTGAAACAGTACCGGTCTGTACTAGATATGAGCTGGCAGTATAGTCCTCATCTGTATCAGAGTCCTGAACTGGCTGGCTGGCATTATTACTTAATAACCACCTCTGGTTGTCATGGAGATTGGGTGATGGAGGAGGGGAGTGTAAATGTTCAGTAACTGATGGACTAGATGAGGAGGATGGCATGGGAGGACCTATGGAATAAAAAAAAAAAATTTAAAGTATGAGTCAAGGTATCACATGAACAACAAATGGTTTATTTTTTTGCATTACTGAAAGGATAATAGTCTACTTCAAACAATAAAAAGAGATGGACAAAGAAAATATGACAATAACACGTAATAAACTGGTTTAAGTGCTTTAGAAAATATAACACAATGCCATGACTTGCTATTTCAATGGACAGCGCCTATCACTACCCGGGATTCCAATGTCTCTGCAACACAGAATGACAGAGGAACAGGTCCCAACTGAAATGAAATAGTTGTACAGCTGTTTGGAAAATACGGTATTTTCTATTTTTCAAGCCTTTAAGGAGAACAAAAGTACTGAAGCATACGGCTAAATCAAGGACTGCTTCTTTCAGTGGGACACTCCTGTCTAAAATCTACCTATGGAAGAAAATACTACAGATAAGCAAAGAAACAGGAACAATTTTCCAAGCTCACACATGCAGGGAAGCATGCAGCCCTAAATTTCTACCGTATGAGTTATTCTCACAGGAATTTAAGTCTTTAGCAGTGTTTCTTAGATATATATATATACTATTTAAAACCTATTAAAATGTTTCACCTGTCAAACTTGAGTCCATATGCACAAGTTGTTTTAAAACAACACACATATGCGATGACTACATCCCATTTCTACATCTTGAAAGTATCATAAAGGCATCATGGAGAAAGACAGATTTAAATAAAGCTTTAGGATATCATAACAATGCCTTTAGTCCTTCAATGAAACAATAATTAAACCCAGTAAGCAGAAGAGAAAGTGTTACCTAATTTACCCTGTGAATATATTGGTTCTTTCTCACTCCGAGACTAAGACTGCTGGACTACTTTTGATAAAGTATTACATTGCCTGTAGGTGGGGAATTGTACCAGAAAATGAAGCAGCTTTATTACACACTTTATGTTAAAAAAATGAGATTAACCTGCATGGATACCATTGATAACTATGACTCTAAATTTAAATTAAAGGAAAAGAAAGGCTTTTTTTCCATCATGTAATGATTTGTTTTTATGGTACTCAGTAGTACAGTTATGCTGCAGAGGTGCAGCACCTCTCAATGTTACATTTAAGTTTAATAAAATAAATCATATTGGCACCAATAGCTTGAATTACCTTCCCTCCATCTCCCTTGTACACTGCTAGAATCATGCTGATATTTAATTTTTTGTTTGTTTCATATTCAGTTTATCCCATCACATAGAATCTTACAGATCTCTCAAACATATTGTTAAGCCCTAACCAATTGGTTTCCTTGGAAAGGAACCCGCGACAGTCTTACCACAAACTGTGTGCTTAATACTTTCACATGTAATTTACCTCTTCTCAAATTTGTAGTGAACAGCACAGCATATATTATTACCAATTTTAAGACTCAGATTTGGTTCTGGAAGGAAAGTGAGCACTTAGAATCAGAATTATAAAATCGTTAAGGTTGGAAAAGACCTCTAGGATCATCAGGTCCAACTGTCAACCCAACACTACCCTGTCTCCTAAACCACGCCCTGAAGTGCCACGTCTACACATCTTTTAAATACCTCCAGGGATGGTCACTCCACCACTCCTCTGGGCAGCCCGTTTCAATGCCTGACCACTCTTCAGTAAAGAAATTTCTCCTAATATCCAATCTAAACCTCCCCTGACGCAGCTTGAGGCCATTTCCTCTTGTTCTATCACTAGTGACTTGGGAGAAGAGACCAAAACCCACCTCACTACAACCTCCTTTCAGGGAGTTGTAGAGAGAGATAAGGTCTCCCCTCAGCCTCCTCTTCTCCAGGCTAAACAACCCCAGTTCCCTCAGCTGCTCCTCATAAGACCTGCTCTCCAGACCCTTCNACCTTTCCAGCTCCTCTTCCCCAAGCCTACTGTAGTGTTGCATGGGGATGTTGTGACCCAAGTGCAGCACCCGGCACTTGGCCTTGTTAAATCTCATACAATTGGCCTCAGCCCATCGATCCAGCCTGTCCAGGTCCCTCTGCAGAGCCTTCCTACTCTCGAGCAGATCAACACTCCCACCCAAATTGGTGTCATCTGCAAACTTACTGACGGTGCAATCGATCCCCTCATCCAGATCACTGATAAAGATACTAAACAAGACTGGCCCCAATACTGAGCCCTGGAGAACTCCGCTTGTGACTGGCCACCAGCTGGATTTAGCTCCATTCACCACAACTCTCTGGGCTCGGCCATCCAGCCACTTTTTTTACCCAGCGAAGAGTACGCCCATCCAAGCCATGAGCCGCCAGCTTCTCTAGGAGGATGCTGTGGGAGACAGTGTCAAAGGCTTTGCCAAAGTCCAGGTGTAGATAACATCCACAGCCTTTCCCTCATCCACTGGGTGGGTCACCTGGTCATAGAAGGAGATCAGGTTGGTCAGGCAGGACCCGCCTTTCATGAACCCTTGCTGGCTGGGCCTGATCCCCTGGTTGTCCTGCACTTGCCTAGTGAGCTCACTCAAGATGAACCCCTCCATAACCTTCCCCGGAACAGAGGTCAGGCAGACAGGCCTGTAGTTCCCCGGATCCTCCTTCTGGCCCTTCTTGCAGATGGGAGTCACAATGGCAAGCCTCCAGTCATCTGGGACCTCCCCTGTTAACCAGGACTTACTACTACTTAAGTAACTCCTGTGTGAAACCCAAGTTTTATAGCCAGGGAAATAGTAAGGATTGGGGAATGACATTTTACATGGCTCAACTTGTGAATTTTGAAGTACAGAGTGGGCGCATTGTCAAGTTCAAGATGAAGAGCCACCAGATTTTCTTGCTACGTCTTGATTTTTTACATTGCTTGCTTCAGTAACCTGGATTTGCGGTTATTTCTTGATGGAGTATTTAACGCATTAATTATGATGAATCCAAACCGATTTAGACAGCCATTATATTTAATTTTTTGAATAATTCCAATAATAGTTAACAGCTGTTTTATTCACATACACATTAGCTCCATGATTTTTTTTATTTTTTTTTTTAGCTTGGAACAACCTTCTTTACTTGCTTTGGACTTCTCTGACTAGAGAGTAAAGCTATAGTAATATGTTCCAGATGTATACTGTCCAAAGCAAATCAGCATCTCAGTAATACCTACGGAGCTCATGCACAACACTGTTCTCAATATGCTTCCTTTCTCCTCAATTTACGCTCATGAACTTTTATACACAACAGAGGCTTGATTACACAAACTGTAATCATACAAAATATCCCATTGCCTGAAAATGTGGCATGTCCAAGGTTCCTTAATTATTTTGTAAATTCCCTTATTTATCCAAATTTATTAATTGTCCCAGTGCTCGTTGACACTGCACTGATGAGTAGCCACCTGGAAAGAGCATCACCTGGGTGCTCAAGCTTACCAAGTTTCTTAGTCCAGAATATACTGTGTGTCAGGTACGGGCTGGAAGCATGGGGCTATTAGCAAAGCTCCCACCACTACACTCAGTGAGGCCAGTTCTCTGCTACCGCAAAAATCAGGCGATCAGGGCTGTACCACCACCAGGAAATTGTGCAACTTTGGTGATTTGATTTTTATAAATAAACCTAATTTGGGTAGGCATGTCTTTCTTGTCACAAAATTACATGGTCTGCAGAGAAAAGGGAGAGGGTTGTAATAGGAGCCAATTCTTCAGAAGAACCTTAGGCCAACCAGCTGGGACATGTATTTTTGTACAATTTCATCCAGCACTGGCAGATTTCTGCAGTGAGTTCCTCTTTGATTCCAAGTGAAAAGACAGACAGCTATCTATACTGCCATTTATAGAATAAGCTACATGTTAAGGAAAAAAAATACTTAACACACTAGAAAGAGGGATCGTAAATTATGTGCATATTCCCCTCCAATTTTTTTCTTCCATGGAATGAAAGGCATTTAAAAATATTTGGTAATATCTCTTATTGAACTCTTAACACACACACACACATACACACATTTATAAATCACAAAAATCATTAAGTATGACAAAAGCCAATTACATTGATTATAACACTTTTTCCATACAGCTTGGAGGCACACAATGATGCAAAGAATATTTCATTCTAAGGAAAACCATAAAAATACAAATATTGATTTCTTTTTCCCCCCGTTCTGCTTCTTTCTGTATACATCTAGCAAAAATTTCTGTAGCTCAGCTTTGACTTTCTTGCCCGTACTTTAAAAAAGCAAATGTTCTTGGTTTTACTATGTGACTTTGATATAAGATAATAAGCTATTTTTAATGAGAAAGTATACTGGGCTTAAGAGTACTTAAATCTCATATTTTAAGTTAATTATGAGGATAAACACACTTCAATTTGTTGGCATTTTCATAATCGAAAATACATGACTTTCGATTATCGTTACATACTTCCAAAAAAATTGTCTCACAGGAAAACGCAAAGAAAGATTTCCAGCAAATATAGGCAAACTCCAGCAGGAACAGGCTCAATGCAGCAGTATGTGAAGATGTGAATAAATTTGCTAAGGAAATAATAAGAGTCCCCAAAGAAAGTAAAACCTGAAGAAAATTGGTTGTGGGAAAAACATTAACAAAGAAATACACCTGAGCTAATAATAGATACATTAAATACATATGTTGAAAATTATGTTGAAAAAATTGTACTGTTCTGTGCAAAGATCAGTGCTGATCTAAAAGACAGTATAAAATAAAAGTTGGAAGCAGAACTGATGTCACATATGGAAAAGCTGAAAGGGACAAGTATGATTAAGTGTAACCCATAAAAAGATAGCAAATAAACAATGGGCAAGACTGCCATCAATGGACTGGTAGTAATGCGAGGCATAGGGATGAGTGGGACTTTCAAGTATATTAAGGCTTAAGTAAGTCTAAGGCTGAGCCTCTGGCAATTGCTGCTGCCTAACACCGTGGGTATGAGAGCAGGGATGCGAGGGGGGCTACTGCAGCATGTGGGAAGGGCCGGGGGAAGCAGGGGGCAGAGCTGTGCCTTCAATCCCAGAGCCTCAGGGACACTTCTACCTGGCCACAACCCACAGCGTACAGTCATGTACAGGCCACCTGTTTAGGTTTATTTATACCATATTATGAAGAATAAATCCAACAACTGCTCAGCTTTCATCTTTTATTTGTTATCACATGCTAAAGAAGCACTTTGCTCCAACACCAATGGGTGCATAGATGAACTACACACTGCATCTTCGCTAGATGTATTTTAGAGAAAATAGTATTGGACACTTTTGGAACATGGCATTTAAGAGAAAAGTAGGATGGAAGAGAAGCAGTAGTAATGATCTCCTGCTGTTGTAGGGTGGGTGGGCTGGAATAGATGACCCAGAAAGTCTCTGCAGAGCCCTAAAATACATGCACTTATGAAAACGTCCCAACAGATTCAAACTTTTAAAACAGAGACATTTTGCTGGCAATATGATACCAACAAGAAACGAAAAACCTTGTTTATTTTCTTTTGTAACTGTAAATCTACACATTCTTAAGATCATGTTTTAGTGTAGGAAAGTCTTTGTTGCTTCATGAATTTCTTCAATGCTGAACTTTTGTTCATATATCCAGATTAGTTCTTAAAACCTGGCATTATCAATTCACTTTGCATAAGATGTATTGCGAGTTACACACTTTGCAAAAGTAATGTCACTATAAAAATTTGAAGGGTCATTATTTTCATCTCAATCAGGACGCATAAATCCTACACCTAACTCTTCCATACAACTTCTGATGGCTGCTTAAGGCAATATAAGAGTAGACAGCTCTGTTTAGGCTGTTTAGCTATGGCAGGCAGTGCATTTTTCCTTTCACAGTCTTGGCAGCCCCTGTCACTGAGACTGAAGAAAAAAATTCCTCTATCTGCTTCTCAAAGACAGAGGGGGATAGTCTTATTTTGAAGTTAGTGGTAAAGAGTACTTACTGACTTCATTGTCAGTAAGAAAATTCTATTAAATTACAAATTGCAAGGATGATATCTCCTTTCTTTACTTAAATTAATAGGATTTTTGCTGGTGACTTCATGGAAATGAAGACTTCACATTATTTTAAATGGCACTATTATGTCATGTAAACCCCAAAACATACCACATACTGTGGAAAAATATGTTATACATATAATGGCTCAGTAACAGCAGCTATATATATCCATTTTGTACTTTGGTCCTCACAACAGAAAAGAAAGGTTGCTGCTTTCCTTTTTTTTTTTTTTAATAAAACAGTGGGATCTTTTAAAACTGGGATCAGACAGGCAGTGGTTTGTGAAGGTCAGAAATAACGTGTCTTCTGGCTAAATTAATTAGAAACCAAAAGACTTTCAAACAGGCAGAAGGACACTTATAGCCCTTTTGAATCAAGCTGAGATGAATCTTTGCAATCTGTTCTAGGACTTCCCAGCATGCTGAAAGCTGTAATATACTCCTATTAAATAGGGCACCTATACCCTCCTAACAAGTTTACTGATTGTATCCCAAAGTTTAAATTTTCAGTGTATCAAATGTAGACTGACCCAAAAAAAGCCCCTGTGAAGACCCCAAAACCCCCACACCTGGTACCTACAACCCTAAGCAATCAGATTTTGGACCTCTTCATCTCTGTGGATAACACATTAAGTTAGTAGTAAGTGAGTTTTATTTGTAAACCCATTTTTTATTATGGACTCCCTGTACATTCTCCAACCTGTATGACTTGGCATTGGCATTTATCTCTCTGCTGGATACTGCAGCCTTCTGCAGTCAACCTGCAGTGACAGTTATCTCTTAATTAAAACTCTACATGAAAAAAGAACTACTGAAAAGTGTTGTGGCATAGCACACAATGATGACTATTTATTACCAAAACAGTTCTTTTTATCTACTTATACCAGAGTCGACCACTGTAGCTATTGTGAAGATCTCCCCAAGGAAATACATACATAGATGATCTTTCAAATATATGCACATGCCCATATACACATATATAAATAAGACTGTGTAAATCCATCTATAGTGAAAAACGCTCAAGTGAGAACTACGTGCCAAGAATCCTTTTAAAAATAAATGCTTTCAAACGCATAAAAATAATGCTTGCAATCTACTGTGGGTTTTCCATTTAATTGTTTTTGGTTTGCTTTGTTTGTACACCTAACAGATAATGACCCTTTTACCCCTGAACTGGGAACTGTATTTTCCAAGTTTCAAATCCCTGAGTGCTGATGAACTCTGACTACATCTCAGATGCAAATCTTAAATACAAATGACACCTTCCTTTCCTACATTTCCTTGAAAAGTTATTACTTCTAAACAAAACAGGTGCATTATCTTGACATGTATTTCAACTCTCAGTTGCAACCGCTTCTGTAGACTGTGAAAGATGAAACTTTACAAGACTACAGTCAGAGGGCATTGATTTGAAAACAAAAGTAATCCATTAGAAAGTAAGAGAAATGCTGGCCTGAAGTATTTTAATTTTTTTTTCCTTCTTGGAAGTGTAGTATAATAATCACAGTCTGTAATATAAAGCTGGTAATTGTCTTCTGAAAAAGAGAAAGATTTCTAAAGAAAAATGGTTGTGCATTAGAACTGACACTCATTTCTGAGGCAAACACTTTGTGTTTTGAGGCATTTTGGTGGTGTCAGAAATTTAACAGCTGCTGCTCAGCAGATTGCTAAATGAAAAGGAGTGCCCTGTTCTTACAGGGGTCAGACTGCATGGTCACAATGGCTCCTTCTTCAATGCTGAGTTCAGGCAGTGCTCATCTTCGCTTTAAATGGGAGTTTTGTCTGTAAAGAAATTTCAGAATCTGAGCCTTAGCTGACAGAATATCCTAACTAAAGGGCATTGCTCTTTTAATTGTGCATTGCTTTTTAAATTTTATATTATTATTTCCAAAAGGAACTACCTTATATTGTAAGAGCCAGGTGCAGAGCAAAGGTCCACTCAGCTAGGCAGAAAGTTCATGAGCTGAACTAAAAACTCAAGTATCTTTAGCATCCAGGTTTTATTTTTAGGAGCTATTCTGCTCAACTCAACTGAACTTTCCACTTTATTTCCCCCAATATTAATCAAAAGTGGGCACACAAAATTTTGGAGGGGGAACAGAGCTATTTCCAGAAGAGTGAAAATCCTCATTCCACTCAGAAAATAATTTTAAGTGATAGGTCTCTGTATTTTTAGAAAAAGATGCCTTTTTTTTTTTTTTTTGCTGGGGAGGGGAGGAGGGGGTTGGACAGAAGCAAGCTGATGAAATCAACACCAGATTGCAGAGTGTTTTGATTAACTCATATCTCCACTTGAGACGTAAAAGTTCTCACACAAAAATGTCACCTCTCCATTTAGAGCATCTGCTGGGATTCAAGCTCCCCTGCCTTGTGATGAGAAACTCAGCCAGCACAGCCAGGACAGGGAGACTCCAGCTCAGCCAGCGACTCAGCTGTACAAGTCGCATACTCACAGTTTTGGCCAAGCCACTACCACTTGCAACCAACTCGTAAGCCCCAGCAGCAAGCACATATGGCAGCTGGACCATCATGGCCAGGAGGTCTCCAAGGGCACACAGCTCT
Organism: Anhinga rufa; assembly: GCA_013400875.1. Taxonomy (NCBI): domain Eukaryota; kingdom Metazoa; phylum Chordata; class Aves; order Suliformes; family Anhingidae; genus Anhinga; species Anhinga rufa. Next base: position 5,353 of record VZTV01074222.1, on the reverse strand, counting down.
CAGACTGTGCAGGCAAGGGGAGCTCCTGGGGTTCCCATCTGGACCCTGTGTGGCTTGGCCACAGATGGGCCCCTTCTTACCACAGCCACCGAGCCGGCGTCTGCTCAAATCTGGCCTTATGACAGGGTGCATGCAGAGGCGTATGGTCTCTCTACACACAGGCACGTAGATACAGCTGTGTACCAACGCAATGCAAAAGGCACCCGTTCGTGGCTAACTTCTGCCTCAGTCACAGCCCTGCACCGCTGTGTTCATCTGCCTAGGCTTACTGCTTCACTGACCACTACATGGGGGTGGGAGAGGGCAGGAGAGGTCTCTTGAGTGGAGGGGATGTGCAGCTACTCATTCTCTCTACTCCCTATTCACCAATTCATGTGCAAAACAAGCAACTAAGTCAGCATCATGCAGTGTTGTAGGCAGAACAGGGCCCTTCTCAAAAAGCTGCCAGGATTTTCACGTTAAAAAAACCCAAACTACAAACCCACCGCAGACACAAGCAAAAACCAGAAGAAAACCCCACCAATGTGTTTGGTGGTTTTGTTTTGTTTGTGGGTTTGTTTTTGGTTTTTTTTTTTTTTTTGCATTTCCAGAAATGGAACTCAGCATCAAAAATATAGCTGCTGGCATATACTATAATTGGTGCACAGAGGATAGCCACTCTCAGTCTCTATGTGTCTTATATTCATTCAGCAATGAGACTGAAGAGTTTACCAAGTTTCCACTCTCAGCCCTGACCTTTGTAAAAGACTAATTTTTTCAGATTCTGATATTCTTTCAGATGGCAATTCATAAAGAGTAATTGCCTAAAAAAGTAACCTTTGAAGAAATGCTTCTTTATTCTTCCTATCCATGACTTTTTATTATTAGAAGCGAAATAGATTAAGCCATGTCACATCTGGTGTACCATTCTTCCAGCATGACTCTGTGGTAGCCTATGTACTTTGTATTTTCCATGTTGCCTTAGGTTAAATTAGAGGGGAGTGTGGAAAAAGTCTTCTTGGAATAGGACAGGAAATGCATCTTGAAGAGCACAAGAGGGCTAGGGGATTTTTTTGGAAGGGAGTAGGGGAAGAGACTTGTTAAAGAGAAAATAAATCTGAGAATGACTCACAAATCAGCTGTTTTCAGAATCAGGTAATTTCCCACCCTCATTCCTCCCACCCCAGCAAGAAGTAATCAAAAGAGGAATCAAAATCAATACTAATTAACTAAATATGGTTTTCCTAATTCTTCCGGGCCCTACATGAGAAAAGCAGTCAAAGCAATGGTAGGGATGCCAGTTTTGCGTACTTTTGCTACCAGTGTGGCCACTGCCTTGCAGTCTGTTATAAAGAGAACCATATCTTTGAAGGAAAGCATCCAGAGAAGCTCTTGATGACATTGGATTGACTATGCTTGCAGACCACAGAATATGACTTGTTTTCTTAGAAGGGAACATGGCAATTTAAAGAGATTTTGATAGAAGCTAACAAAGAGTAACAAAACTGCTGAAAAAGCGTTCCATAAAGCTCATCCATACAAATAATATCTTAGTTCTCAATAGTCTAACTAGTTTCTTCTTTAGTATGGTTATTTATATACCTATTAGCTGCAATTTTTTTGACCATTAGGTATTTCAAAAGACTTGCTTTGGAATAGCAGAGGAGGAGGAGGATGGAGGAGGAGGATGGAGATGATGAATCTTGCCATCTTCACCAGCTCCTGATGGAAAGCTGCCCCAGGGACTGGCACATGCCCTGCCGTGAGCTCCATGTGCCTCCTGACATGGCCCCACGAGGACCAGCACGCTGTCAGGCAGCCACAAGCAGTGCTGCTGCCAGTGCCTTCCATATGAAAGAAAACATCGTGCTGCTACACCCTGTGTTTTCCCAATAAAATAAAGTAAACCAATAAAACTGCCCATAATACTAAGGAATCACACGATACTTACAAAAGCCTAAGTTTAGCATGAGAAAGGAGAACACAGTCCTGCTAACAAAACATCAAACCTGTCTAACAAGCAAAGAAGTCTTGAACTTCATAGGGTTTATATACCTGAAGGTAACACAAGTAAGTAGGTATTTTTGTTAGCTCTTCATCACTCCATTTTCAAAAGCCCTTCCCTTCCTGCTGCACTTTCAAGTTTCTTTCCTTGTTGGGGCTTTTTTTCTGCTATATTAAATATACTCTCTTAACAAAGGAATTTTGGGGAGAGGAATTAGAGAATTAGCAGAAAATTATCGACTGTTGTCTCACGCAGTACCACTCTCACAAGCAACAGGACATTTACTGGACATTGATGTCTCATTACATCTAGTATGTAATTTATTTCTCTGCTGGAACAGAACTTATCAGCTTTGCCCATGTGGAGAAAATGTTTCTACCTTAGAAACAAATAGACCACCACAGGCAGGAAGCTGGAAAGCTTAAATGAAAACCCACTGCATGATCACCAAAGTTAGCTCGCTACCAAAGCCGCTAAGGCAGCAGGGCTGAAATGGGCTGGAGGTGGCATTTTAGGGCCAGATTTTTGACAAAGCCTAGCCTTGTTGAGGGATGATTTAGAAAACTGAGAACAATAAAAACTGTTGGATACTGAGAACTCAGAGGAAGCTGGACTCTTTATTTAGGTGTCTCTGGAAATTCAGCATTAAACAAAAAACCCACATCAAAGTCCCTTATTTTTGCCTGAATGTATAAACAGTAATGTTTTAACTGGTGAGAAAATTTATACGGTATTTGTAAAGCACCACATAGTTGCACATTTTTAGTCACTCTCTTCCACCGTAAGAAATTACTGCAGTCTAAAGTAAAATATATTTTGAATAGTTATATAAACCCCTATTTGATCGCTTTTAATTTTGTAACATTTTATCTGTGTTTATACTTTGCAGGACTGCATTGTACTCTAGCTATATGTAGAATTTAAAACCATAAATTTCAAATACGGGTTAGTTATCCATTCAAGTTCAGAAGAACACAGACTTAACATTTCTTAAAAAAAAATATACAAACCCCTCACATTAGCTTCGGTAGGTCAGAAGAAAATGCTGAATGGAGGTAAAAAAATCCCTTTGGCCTCAGACTAAACATGGAAAATTTCAGTCCAAAAGTGCTTTTCATAAAGGTACAAGCTAATGAACAAAAGGGGGTTCTAATAAAGCTTCATGAAATGTTAGCTATAAAATCCAGCAGTAATAACGTAATCTTTATTTCTTTGCCAATCTGACCACTTCAGAATAGCAAAAAACAAAGTAAACTAAACCACGCCAGTTACTTCTAAGAGGTTTTATCTCAATGAAAATAGAAAAGGCCCAAAAGACTGGGCCAAAATACATATAAGAAAAATTCCAAAATAGAGAAAATACTTGTTTACGCCTGACTGGAGCCAAGGGTAACAAACCCTCTTTACCAAGTTACTTCCAGAATCCTTGGGCCTTTATCCAAGGACAAGGGAAATGCCAGCTGGGTCATCCAAATCTGCCAACAGACAGAGGTTATCCATCTCTTTGAAAAGAGATGAAAGGAAATCTTTGTCTGAGTGCTTTGCAAACTCTGAAACAACTGCTCTTCATCTAAACAGTAGGATCGCCAGCAGAAGCAGTATAAGCCTCTGAGTTCCTTAAAAATTATTAATGTTGAAGCATTATACTTTCAAGATGCACCTCTCAGTACCTGTAAAACCTGCCAGATAAAAGCCAAGTACTACACAGAGAGCATTTAGAGGCATTGGTCTGGAAGCCCTGCCCTGTAAAACTAAAATTCCCCATATACTTTATTGCACATGCTTTCCAAGATTATCCACTCCCTCACATCAACCTTCACAAATCTCTACTGCCAAGACATCTACCAAAGCACTTAGTGATAAGAAAAGACACGAACAAATTTCTTATTCGACTGCTTTATTTCCCCTTCTGAATAAGACACTTTTTAACAGGTTCTTGGCCAAGATTACATTTGTATTCACACAATGCTCCTTTTATAAAAAGAAGTAATGCAACCAATTATGAGAGCAGCCCCTGAAAAAGCCAACTAATAGCTTGACTTTGTCCACATTCATAACAGCACAAAGTAACTAATTTTATATGATGCTTGATAATGCAGCACTATGTAACAAAAAGATGACGCGGGAACACTTACAAGCTAAACATACTAATTCTGAAAGGATCAGACCACATAAAATGCAATTTATAAGCACAGATAAAGAGAAACACAGAATTGAAACTGGGTTTACCCACATTTCATTCCTTTTGTACTTTGGCATGTTTATGCCTAACACACATGCAGTTTTCTGATGCAGTTGCTGCTACTACATAGTGCTTGATTTAGCCTCCTACACTCTAAACACCATGGTATCTACATGAAGAGATAAAGACAAAGGAATAGTCTTAGCTCTCTCACTCAGTTATCTGAAGCTTTCTTTTTCGTGGTGTTTGTATTTGTTTTTTATCTTTGAGGTACCCTAGTAGTCCAAATAATCATGCATTCCATGTTCTCAGAAGCAGTTGCCATTCATTATGTGTTTTCTGAAGCTGCTACAGCCTGTGAAGTCAATTCTTGGTCAAAATTTTTACATCCACAAGTAGAAAACAAATCACAGGATACTTCAAAGTCAGATCCTGTCAAATAGAGGAGGATGTTAATGCAATTTAATACAAACCCCTCTGTCACACTGCTGTTAAGATTATGTGTGCTGAGGTGAGCAGGCAGCAATATTAAGAACCATGCACAAACTTCTTTTGAATAAAAATGATGTGGCCCATAACATTCATCAGTCCATGCAAACTCTCAGGAATCCAACTTTCACTGCAAGCGTCTTTTTGGATGTGTTTATTTCAGAAGATGTGGTATGAATGATGGTATAATAAGTTTTACTATGTTTTAGGCATAAATGACTCATACATCATTCCGTTTGAAAGAAAAAAATCCTAACATGCAAGTACAATATGTTACTGCAGCTGCTCCATGGGAACAACAACATATCCATTTGGAAGGAAAATACATTTATGAAAATGCCTGATTAGCAGAAAAAGCAGAAAACAATTCATTATAAACAATAATATACAACACAACTGCTTTATTTGACATTTTTATGGTTACAGTCTGTTTTCATGGAGTCTATTGGATTAAAACGCATCCAGCTCTTCCCCTCCCACCCCCAGCTCAGATTAGTCTTCATTGATGTCATCCATAAAAAACACAAAAACCCCATATAGTTTTCTATAAACCAGGAGAGGTTCCCATGCTAGTTGGATGTAAAGTTGCTGGACAGAGTGCACCAAATTATCTTCTTGCTTCAGGCATCTTCTACCAGGATCCCAGCTTGGGGGCTGAAATGCATGTTCCCTCTCCTTTTTCACAGAATCACAGGATG
>VZTV01074217.1:10252-20372 GCA_013400875.1 Anhinga rufa | reverse complement strand
AAAAAAAAAGAAGAAATAAATCTTTGGGACAGTTAAGCACTAGAACATCCATCCTGGATGTTTTTAAAGAACAGATGAGATGTTCCTCTACATTAGGTATAGCCGATTGTCCCCTGGAGCAAGAAGAGGTACTAGTTGACCTAATCCATCCAGCTCACAACAGAATATGCTACTCGTACTTACTAACCCATGGGCAAATGTCTGCTTGTTTAGTGCAGTAGTCTGGACTTGGATTGAATTTTAGGATGGTTTCAAGGAAAGGAATGCTTGGATTCTTAAACATAAGGGGATTTCAAGCTTGAGAATAAAAAAAATCAAATCAAAATAACTTTTACTGTGATAAATTGCAAATTGCTTTGTTCGCTTAATCTAGACAGATGTAAAACTCAAACAAACCTTATAAACTGAATCTGCTAGTAGTTTTCTATACTGAGGCCAAATCTAGATGGTAGAAATGAGAAAAAAAAGACATGCAAGGTAGATACTAAATGTCAAAAGTAGCATTCATATCTGTAAATCACAAAACATTTATGATTTTTTTAATACATAGAGAAGGCAATGAGAAGAGAAATTACAGCAAGCAATTACTGTAGACCAGCAGAAGATGTACCAGAAATATCACCCAGAATATTATATACTTACACACATTTTGAACAAAGTGCACATATTTGATAGTAAGCAACTACAGCAATATAGATCCACACTTGCATACACAAGAGGTTTGAAATACTAAGACAAAACTTCCTGCAGAAAAATATATAACTAAAATATATGCAACTGGACCAAAGTTCTCCTTTCTTAATGAAGAACTGGCTGTGAACAAAAGAACATTTCAGATAACTACCAGTGGCTTCAGCTCAGCACTCAGATAGCAAAGTTCACAGGCCATATCTGCATCAGCAAGTAATGCCACCAGAGAGAAGTGCATTTGTAAAACAAAAAAGTTGGTCCTGAGGGCCTAACATACATACTGTGTGCATTTCTAACTGGTATTAGCCATGACTAAAACACCTGATGCCACAGACTGGTTGCCCTTTAGTGAGTAGAAGACATCTGGCACACTCTTGGTGCATCTCTTCCAGCCTATTTTGATCCAGAAGGAATCAAATTCACTCACACCAAGACTGCTCTGCAATGTGAACCGAAGGGAGGCAGACTTCAAAAGCACACTTCCCACCCAAATTAACAAACTGATGTTTGTTAAACATTGACAAAAAAAGCTGATACAATAGTTTTAAGAAAGGAAAGAAAAAGTAAAATGTTGAGGTAAAAACAGACAAACATTCAAGTTTGACAAGTTGAAAAATCCTAAAACATGTTGCAAGGTGTGGCAAATTGTAATTCCATGGAAATAAGTTAGAGACAAAATTAGGAGACACCTTCAGAGAAAATGACAAGGGCACACAAGCAAAAAAAAAAAAAAAACAAAAAAGGCAAAAACCAACAAGCAAACAAACAACAAAAAACCCCAAACAAACCACAACCCCAGACCAACCAGACATTGAGATAGAAACCGCAGTCAAAAAGTACTACTAGCTTTGGGATGGGTAAACAAAACAGTTAAGCCAAAAAGAAGACTCCATAAGAACCAGCTGCTCAGGGCATTCAAAAATTGCTGTGGTGGCATGTGATATAATAAGCAGAAGCTGGTACAAATCTCAGATAAAACCCTTTTATTTATGTTAACTTGGATTAAAAAAGTAAAATAATAATAAAAAACCCACAGACCTAAGATGTACTAGATTACTTGAAAGAGAGGAAAAATAATCTCACCTCTTCTATACTGAAGTACTACTCGACTTTTTAAATTCAGTTAAAAGAAAAGGAATAGCAAATAATATTTAATGAACACTGCTCATTAGAAATTGGATTTTCTTTTGAAACATAGCAAAGTAGGTCACATGTATTGTGCCATTTGCTTTTACATTAAAAGTTAATTGCAAAATGACTTGCAGAGAAAGCTTTATAGAAACCATAATAAAGGCCAAGTATTAAATTCACTAAGTCTAACAACTAGTCTTAAAGTCATAACATACTTAGAACATCAAACACAACAAGCCTGAAGAAGAAATAAATAAAAATTTCTGTGGATATGTTCCAGGCTGATTAAATGCAGCACTTCTCAGATCTCATGGAGAAGGAATATGCTGTATGGGTATCTCACCTAGTCTCTCTATAGTTTATTTTGTAATATGCCAAAAAACCCTCCCCAGTACTAAACACTTTCTGTTACAGGTAAGTAAGGAGCAGTTTAAAATTTTGTCTTCTTTTTCTATGATTTCCATATAATTTAGGTCAACAATAAGACAACTACATTAGCCAAAACCTTAACCTATGTTACCAGGACCCTTATTTGCATTCATAACCTCTGAGTCACTATTATAGTCTACTCAAACTTGGTCTACCAGAGATAACAAAGAATCAAAATGAACGCTATTAGTAGTATTAAAAACATTCCTTCTGACATTCTGCAATCATTTCATATGAGTTGACTACTAGCCACATGACACACAAAATATAACAACTCTCCAAGAGCGTACTTGCAACGGTGGCTGGAAGTCACTCTTGAGTTTCTTTTAGTCTACAACAGCCAAAGGTCATGATAATCTTAATAAAAACTAAAGCAATCTAACCCTTAAGGTTACAAAGCCTCTTCCAGCTGTAAGATCTTTTAAGCTATACCTAATTACGTCAATATTTTAGGAAAAAAAAATAAATTCAGAATTATACCTGTGACAACTTTTGAAAAACAAAGCCTACCAAATTACTGAGATCATGTAAATGAACAGCATATTCTAGCAGTATATAAACAATACCAACTTTTTAAAACAAGTGACTATACCTTCTATTGAGTCAAGGCAATTGTTAAACAAGCTTCTGACACCTATAGCTTTTGCTGCATATGTACAAAAAAAAAAAAATCCCCTCTGCTCTTCAAACTTTGGCATTTAGGTTTAAGAGCAATTTGCCAGTGGTTAATAGTTACAAAACCCAGTCGTGAAACAGCAAGGGATTTCTGCACCTATTCCAACCTTGTATGACTGAACTAGACAGACTGTCTCAATTGGCTTTCCCCGTACAGGTTTGGAGATGAAGGAGGCCTAAGACTTGCATCTCCCACAGGGCAAGGAGACAACCGAGCAAACAAGACCTTGTGCAACATGAAGGGTCCATGTTATTCTGCTAGCATACAGAAGGACTGACACTCGGTACTGGCAGGCTGAAGAACTGAGCTGACGATAGTTGACCAAGATGTGAACATCATTTTATTCACAAGCCTCAAATAGTCACAGTTCAGTTCTGACATTGGAAGATTCTGCTTCTAAACTCAAACCAACTGATGATCCAAGAGATAGCCTAATTTTTCTAGACTGGTCCACACCAGAAGTCAGTAAGCAATAACGTGCTATCAGGCAATTTCCTACCCCTAATGATGAACCAGATTTTACTGTAACTGCTTTCATTAACTTCTGATGGGTTTACTGCAGTAAGTTCATTTAAGAACGCCAACGATCTCGAAAAAACAGCACTAGCAACTGCTTAAATATGCCAGAACTGTGAAAAAACTGCTGCATTTTACAACACTCTCGGGAGAGTAGTGAACACAGGCCGCAGCCTCCCTGAAAGTAGAGGGGGCTGGCGGGAGGAGGCCCAGCGGCAGAGCTGGCCTACAGGGTTCCCGCCTCCCCCCTGCACTGCAGCACCCTGCCTCTTCCAAGCAAACCCCCAACTTACGGTGGGACAGCTGCCTGTCACCATAACTGCCGCGGTGGCCCACCCTGGCACCAAGCAAACTCAGTAAAGCAACAATTCTGCGAAGGCTGCTACGTTATGCAGTTACAGTCTAACGCTACTTTCTTAAACACAAAGCAAGCTGAAGTTAAAATACATCAATCCAATGCTAGAAAGTCAACTAAACCCAAAACACATTAAAACAAGCAAGGAAGTCTGTGAGTAATATCTGGCCTGATAAATGATGATTTTCTCACAGGTGCAAACATCAGCATCATTTTGTATTTGCACTACTTTATTTCTGGTATCTACCATCTGTGCTGTACTATTTAATAATAAAACAGCTGACCCACAGCCTCGAAACGAGAGTGTTACACTGATGTAAAAAAAATAATAAATTAAGCCAACCAATAAGAGATTAAAAGAATATAGATCTTTTTATACTCTGCCAGTTTAATATCTAATATTATTATTACTCCTCCTCTAGATTACAAAGCACTTTTTAATAGTGTTCACAAAATTCACACATTACAAGAAAATATTTCTAAATCTCACAATTGGAGACCAATGAAGAAATATTGAAAGCCTTATATTTGCTGGGTATTATTGGCAAATGGAAATTGTTACCGATATATGTCATTTGTGAAATATAAAACGAAATACAATACTAAAAAATACATGAAACTTTATTCAATCTGAAAGATTTCACCACTTAGGGTTATGGTCTCCTGCCTCCTGCCTCCAGTGGCACTTGGGAAGCACACAGAGGTAGGACTGCACTGCAAGCATCACCTTTCTGCATCACATTTATCTGCAAATTTTTTGCTGTTGGCAGCAGTATCTCAAGATCATAAAGGCAAGATGTTGCCTTGGAATGACAATGACATTATTAACATGAGGTTAACATGGCTATTAGAGTAAAACTGTAAAAACAAATTCTCCCTGTGTAGAGATATTCAGTTTGATGGTGGTGTATTAATGAGCCAAAAGATGACTGAAAACCCATTGAAAGCTGCTACCAAAAATGCCATAAGCAATTAAGAACTAGGACAACAAAGCAAATATTTAATTTTAATTAAATAACCAGTTGCATATGAAAAGCTAAAAAAAGCCACCCACGCACTGAGCATGTAAACCACCAATACTACAAAATAATATCTTCAGTGAACTGAGTTTTTGTGTAAGAAACCATAACTTCCCCCTTCTAGAAAAGGCAGGGGATTTTATGCATGGAATTAATCTGGTCTGAGGAATCACTTCAAATGCTGAAGCTGACGTACAAAAGCTATTACATATTGTTGGTTTAAGTGGAGATGCAGTAAAACACAGCTTTTAGATAAAGTACAGAAACAACACCTAGCAGAGTCATTTAATTCTTCTCCAAAAAAAAGGCTAAATACAAACTCAGCCATAGTGAGAAGTAAATACTCCAGTCATCAATAGTGGAAATTAATTTACTTGTGACTAATTTCAAATTGTAAAGTAAGCGATGCGAAATAACTGTGACTAATTCAGATATATATTTCCTGCAAACTGTCAGAGTATGAAAACCCATTTTCCTTTCCAAGTAAAATTAGTTTATCATATATTGTTTTATTTGATAAACCCATCCAAGTACTAACTTGTAGCTGACACAGTAAAAGCGTGCGTTTTGCATTCTAAACTTTTGGGTTTTTCTTCACACTGTGTAACTTTATTATGAAAAGGCAAGCTACAAGTAGAATGACAACAGGCTCTGAAAGGATATACTGCATTAAAGCACAAAAGCTCCCTCAATTTATTTCTAATCTCATCTCCTGCAAGTCCTTCCAACTGTTTTCAATTAATGGCATTGCAATTTTCATTTATTTAAAGTTTGTTTTTGTTTATTTTTTAAAATATATTATGTGCTCACTAAAAGATACAAAGTATGTTTAATCACTCTCTGGGAAGGTAAAAAAGCAACTTTGTTGCTTTGCAACTCTCACTAAAAAAAATAATCGTAAGCTATGTGTTTCACAATGCAAGAAGAGCAAACCAACACACTATTCAGTCAAACCTACAAGAATGTTTCAATACAAAATAATGGATATAAAGATATTCAGTCCTCATTTATAATTAAAGACATTAATTATTTTCTCACAAAAATAAGCTTTACTTTTTTCCCCTCCACAAATGGATCAAAACTGTTCAGACTATGAAAAGTTACGTTAATGTTAAGTAGCTCTATTCAACAAGCCAGCATTAGCAACAATGCTGTGACTGCTTCTGATACAAGAGGATACCATGGGAATTTTTAAATACTTACAACTCCATGTGCAGCATCTGAAGTTAAATTATGACTAAGCTAATAAACTCTCGCGCAATGACTAAAGCAAATAGCAAGTAAGATGCCTTGGGAAACAACATACCATAGGTTTCCTTAGAATCCTAAAAAAAAACAGCATTAGAAAGTCAACAATCCAGCTGGAACAATGTGGTATTCAGCAACCCTAACGTCAAAGCTGTCTCCAGAAGACTGAATAAACCCTTCCCATATTTCACATTTAATTTTCCAAACATAGCAAGATTCTGNCAACATTGCCTACAGAAAGAGTAGGCAACTAAAACACTCATTCACTGTGTCAACAATGTGCGAAGCATCAGCTTTCACTGTGTATACTGTACAGCATAGCATTCATCTCACTTTACCTTTCTTACTACACTGTAATGACTTCTCTCCCTCAGTACATTGAATCTAAAAGTGGGGATTTAGTATCTAAGAATCACTTTGGAGAAATATTGTCTGCTGGTTTTGAGAGTGCTAGCCGCACCTCTCAGTGCTTACAGAAAGGAAAGTATGTTAAAGATTATAAATATTCTGATGTGCCTGTGTGCATCTGTGGTACATGCACATGTTATGGACATAAACAGAAAAGAGCAGCCTATTTAATTTTCTTTACACTGTAGTACATTTTAATCCTCTGCTGGCTCACCTGAAATTTCTCATCAAAATAACTCATGAAACCAAATTTCAAAGCTGCATTTAAGCATTTGGTTAGTTTTAAAAAGCCTTCTACTCTAAACCTATTCTACTCTAAACCTATTTCCTTCTATCNTCTCTTATAAAGGCACCACCTCTGTGTAAGGCCACATATTTCAAAACATAGTAAGAATTAGGTAAAGGTTCTACAAATTATTTTAATGGAAGTTTGCAGGAAAAGGCTTTGATAACAGCTTCTGATCACCCCTTTGTTCTATCACCACCATTGTGCGCACAACAAGACAAACCCACTGACATCTGCCTTCATGCAACCCTCTCATGACAGAGGAACACCTGAATTTGATCCATCACAGACATGCTTCTATTACATCAGGATGGAAGAAACCTCTGGAAAGCAGGATCCCAGAATCAATAACTCATTTCACTGTGCTCAATATCCAAATCTGAGGATCTCCTACTTCAGGAAAGGTAGTGTCAGGGAGCTAGATTAATAGTTGCAATGAGCCAAATCTAATCCGCAGGCTAGATCTTACTTGCCCCAATTGTTAAAATGTATTTGAATTCACAAGAAGCTTCATTTTGAAAGAGCTGAGCTGCAAAAGAACATCAGGACTCAACTGAGAAAGCCCAGAATTAGTTAAAGTTAAGATTTTTCAGACAGGAGAATAAGCTCAGCAAAGTAACCCATTAGAAGTGTAAGAGAATTATTACTATGTTACTGTGAGCATTTTATCATCTGTTGAGCAACTGGGAGAGGAAATGAACAGCAAAGCACTGAGCCAAGAAATGGAAAAAGCATTCCTTGAAAAAATTATCCTAACTTTCCTCATAGTTTGGTCACATCTTCATTAAAAGGCATGCCTGTCTACTGTCAGATTTATGACTGCAGTTCAGAACAAGAAAAGATGCCCTGATCTTATATTCTCATGTAGGCACCTTCAGTGGTTTGGGCTAGACTGGTCAAACCTTGTAGAGCACTTCTTACATTCTTACACATGAGAAATCAAAAAGTTCAGACTGAACAGGTGCCGCCTTTTCTCAAATCTCATTGTCTTTTTTTTCCCCCTCATTTGAGGACAGATTCAAAAGTAGATGAAGGCTTTGAGTTACCAATTTCTACCATTGTCACTCTCTCCAAACAAAAATGCTTGTACCTCATCCTCAAAATTATTTTGCTGAGTGCATAGACAGCTCAATTAAGTTGGTGAAATTGGCCACAAATAAGCTCTGTAATTATTTTGTGGGTACATTGTGCATCTTGCTATCAATTTAAGTTACAGAACCACATTTGTTTCAAGCCAAATCTTAAACTATTTTCTTAAACTGTTCTAATTTCTGCAAATTCTACAAATTATCTAAATTTTTGCAAAAGGATTATTTACCTGTTTATCATGCGCTGACCTTAAGTGCAGCAGAATTCAGACAGAGCATTCATGGATATACTCTGTTCCACTTCCCTACTTAGCACAGCAAGGTTTGTGATGACTCAAGGCAAAGCCACTCATTTAGTAAAAAAGCAGCATTAGATGGCTTAAGATATAATCTCATCTAAGAAACCATAATTTTGTGCCTAAAATATGAGACCCAAACAGCATCCGTATGATTTTGGAAGCACTTGTGAGTACAAATAACATGCAACTTTTCCATTTCAATTACCATATCAATCCTGACTGTCTAGAACTGTATTCCCTAGTGAAAAAGCAGGTAAATTAAAAGAAAGCTATTAGTTTTTAATGACACTGAGGCTCTGAAAAAAAACAAACATGTCCTAAACTATTTGCTGCTACCTCTTCCCACGTGCAAAAAGTCTTCAAAACTTAAGACAGGACTTGAGCAGCCTTAGTTCACTTCATCTTTGTGTAAAGAAAATTCTTTTAAAAATCAAATTAACCAAAGCAACAAGTCACAAGAATACCGTATCAGTAAGTGCTATGAAAATTGTTTATTAAAAGGTATAAACTATTTTTTCACATCTTTTTTGGATAGGTTCTAAATTCCTTTTTCACTTAATGAATGAAAGACTATTTCCTAAATATAATTTGAAAAAAAATAATATTAAAACCTCCACCTTAGGTGTTGGGAGCTGAAGAGCTCCCAACAGAACCAAAAACTGTGCCCAAGTCAACACTGTACCCCACCTAGAGACAATGCCTCTTCACAAGGACAGAACTCCTACTCTAGAAGTAAAGTGAAAAATAGGCTCCAAAGTTTATATAAAATAATAACCTTGCAGTAATAGTCCTTACTCTAACTTTTAGGAAGCTTTCACCATTCTTTATGTTCCTCTGCCTGGAGTACACATACGCAGTAACAACTCCTTGGAAAACAGAAGCTTTTAAGGTTAGAATCAGTTAAGACTTCAAAAAAGTGAAGGACACCTAGTTATATCCAGTACAAGCATGAATACGAAACAAGCGTTAGCCCTTCCCCAAGAGCAGCATTTAAGGAGGCCATTCACAGAGGGCTTCCCTCAGAACCACTCCATTTCAGGTTGAAGAACTCTAGAGGATAAATGAAGCATAAATGAAGGACTAAGGATACAATACATCGGAGAAAAAATTTAACATTTAACTAATTTCTACAGGTTTGTAGCTAAAACCTGCAATAGATTAATTTTACCTGCTCTTAGTAAAGACATATGAGAAACTGAATATTAAAAAAAGAGCAATAATTTAAATTGCAGTAAAACTGCACCTTGTTTAGACAATTTTACTATAAAAAAAGGCATAAATATGGTAAACTTATGAAGAGATAGTGTATGCTATGTTTTAGTCTTTTTATTACCAGTTGGATTTTCTGAATATAAAAGTGATGTACTCCTTTCCCCAAAGTTTCCTCTACATTTATTTTTTTCCCCATATTTACCTACTCCATTTCAATATAAATGTGAAGACAGAAAGATTCAGAGTGGTTCAAGATCTAGAATGCTGGAAGATTTTCCCTGCAGGTATTCATAAAACTGGATCCAGGTTTTGAACATTAGTCTTTATTAGCTTACTCGGATAATTCTGAGCAAATTTATTTTTATCTGTCAATACTAACCGTTAACCAAATAACAACACAGTCAATATATTTATTGTGTTCTCATATACAGAACAACATCTTTAGTAGAATTCCAGTTGAAAGATTATTTGAAAACATGATTATTTTCAAGTGGAAAAGGTTTTCAAAGCTGCAAAATTGGTTGGAAACTAAAATACAACCACCTTTGCAACCTTTCTCATCTACTGTGAGCCAAATGAGATATCAAAAGGAACATGTAATACAGAATATACATTTAGCTATACATGAGTGACCAAAGATGTACAGACAATGTCAACATCACCATCATATATTTATTTTGATCAACTTTTAAAAAGTATTACAAAGCATATAATGATTTAAGATTCCAGAAAACTCAAAAAATCGTAATGGTCAATAGTGAAG
>VZTV01074212.1:0-13262 GCA_013400875.1 Anhinga rufa | reverse complement strand
CCTTTGGGGTGCTGGCCCTGCTGTCTGTTTTCTCCCCTTCCACTGCATCTCAGTGTAGCAGGCTTCTGTCTGGCTGCTGCTTCGAATTTGGCATGAGGAGTGTAGGTGATATACTAGAAGGGAGCATTACAGTCCTTTTGAAGTGGCCATCATTGCTCTGCTGTTATTAATTTTTCTTAAAAGGGTCACTGGCACAACAGAAAATAGAGCAATGATTTCACTCAGCCAGAATTTGTCATTGGGAATGTCACACTGCAACACTTTCAGCTCCTTGGGCTCCTAGGTGGTACAACAGAAGCCCGTACCCAAGGTAGCAGCAATCCTGAGAATGCAACATTTGAATTCCTGCTTCACTTCAAATAGTCAATATATCTCACTGAATGACAGATGGTTAGGTTTCAGAAGGACGATGAAGGAGAAAATTCATAGCTGGTGCTATTTTGAGAACCCTGGGCACCACAATGACTTGATAAATGTATAAAGGTCAAGACGACCTTGTAAACAAGAATGAGATAGCTCACTGTTTGTGTTAAAATAAACGAATACATGAGAAGGTGCACAGGGTCCAGCCAGTACATAGGCTTCCTCTATGTCCTCTTCATGTGGTTTTTGCAAAGAAATGAATATACCTCTTTGCAACTTTTTTTGTTTATGTGTTGTGAATCTTTCTATCATGTGATTGAAAAATAGAAAATAAAACCAGAATAAACTCAAAAAAAAAAAACAAACCAAACACCAAGAGAAAAAAAGACGGGCAAAAGCATCTAACACAAGACCTTCTGGTGATGAAAGCAAGATGTCTGTCTCGCACTCTGACCTTGGTGCAACCTTACCCAAGTGAGGTAGCACAAATCCATATTCTGGAGTGATTTCTTGGTGCTGAAAAACAGAGAAATTGATCCCTGGCTATGTTGGCATCAGCAGGCAGTGTGGTGCAAGAAGAGTTGGTTTATGGAGCAAAGCAGCTAGTGCTGAGGATTCAGTGTCTGCCCTACAGATGCTTTACCTGCCTTGCTTCAGAATCAGTCTAGCTTGCTCCTGTGGGCTGTGCACCCACAAGGACCTGGAACAAACAAGATCAGCTCTGGTAGCACATTTTNGGTAACGGTAGACATATATTTTCTGCGATAACATAGTTATTTTGGTTTTTACAGATGCTATCCCTCAGATGTATTCAGTTTTATGTCTGCAGTTTTTTTTTATTCTGGACTCCATTTGGATCAACTGTATAAAGCAAGAATTATGAAAGCAGAACCTCAGCACACTGATAGTTAAAATCACTGCAGTGATTTTAATTATACTCAAGCATTCATCCTTCTTTTCAATACAACATTTAAGCCTAATTTAACTATGAAAAGCAACAGAAAAATGGTGCTATCTTATTCAACATATATTCTGGTTGTTTGTTCTCAGTTGTGTATTTTAAGAAGCGGGAGGGTGGTGCGTAACCAGCTACAGAACCTCCTCTTAATGTTGCGTTAATCTGTTTATAGGATTGCTTCTTTGTGTCTGCAATAGACTTATGCCTCAAGCTGCTGGTAGGTATTCTGCCAGGGTGCAGAAATAGCCCTGCTTTGCAAACTGAATCAGTTTCACTTGAATATTTTAAAGAGCACCTTGGAGAAAAAAAAAAAGGAGTAAAAATGTTCTGGTTAGGCACCTTTCATATGTTATATTTTGATTTGCACATAAACACATTTTTCATTTAATCACTTTTTATCTTCATAAATACATCAGAAATGGGTGAGAAAAATTTTATAGTACAAGCATGATCTTTGTTTCCAGAGTTTTAATTTTATTCATAGAACCATAGAATGTCCTGAGCTGGAAGGGACCCACAAGGGCCATCGAGTCCAGCTCCTGTCCCTGCACAGGACAGCCCCACATTCACACCATGTCTCTGAGGGCGATGTCCAAGTGCTTCTTGAATATCGCCAGGCTGGGTGCCGTGACTGCCTCCCTGGGGAGCCTGTTCCAGCGCTCCACCACCCTCTGGGGGAAGAACCTTTGCCTAATACCCAACCTAACCCTCCCCTGGCACATCTCCCTGCCATTCCCTGGGTCCTGTCGTTGGTCACCAGAGAGAAGAGATCAGCACCTGCCCCTCCTCCTCCTCCCCTCGAGAGGAAGCTGCAGACCGCCATGAGCTCTGCCCTCAGCCTCCTCTTCTCCAGGCTGAACATATTTTATATTTCTCAGTGCTCAGTAGAATTCAGGTTGAAACCAAATGTCCAGACCTGGAGATCCTCCCTGAAATGATACTTTCAACTTCTGCAGTTTTAGCTACTAGCATTAATGAATATATAATGTGCTCTTTTTAGAGCAAATAGTTTGTTCCAAGGTGGGCCTGTTTTTTCTAGCTTATCCTGTCATTAGCAGTCCCTCCTCTGTTACCTGCTGATGAGTGCTACAAAGCACTGAATATATTCCCATCACAAGCTCTTATCAGCACATGCCCGGTGTCCTCATCTGCACGTTACTCAAAAAACTCACTGGATTATAGGCTTTGACACATAGCTCATACAAGACAGTTGAAAGAGTCTCATTGCCCTCAATAAACTTCAGACCAAATTCACACAAGTCTGGCTAGCTAATATAACCTTTCTGATAAACCAACTTTTCAATTTCTCCATAGGCAGATGTTTTAGCAAAGACTGGTGAGAAGATTTTCCTAATGAAGTTAATTATGCACTTAAAAAAAATCTCTGCAGGTGTAGGAAGAAATCAGGGTGTTTTGCTTGCTGCTGTTTGTTGTCTTGTTTATTTTGAAATTTTGTCAGCTCTTGGGCAGCTGCCTTTCCTTGTTCTGTGGTGAGTTGTGTGCACAGCATCTGTTAGAATTCATAAATGGCTCTTCCTAATATGTTCCTTTCATGACAAATGTTCCAGTACAGTCGTAAAGTGCATGACTTGATTTATTAAGATATTACATTAAAATATTGGGACTGCTTCTATGAATACTTCGCAAGGGATGTATATCTGGAATTTATAAATGCAGTGGTGTGACTGTCATGTACACAACGGATCACCAGTGTAAATATTATAGCATCAAAATGATGTTGTGATCCTGGGACAGTGAAAAATATTTTAAAGACTTAAAACTTCTGAACTGATGGTCTTGAGCAATTTTTTTATGATTTCATGTTGACACCAGCATTATTTCTGTTTCCATTACAATTCACCTGCCACATCTCTTTAAAAATTCATCGTGGCCACCTGCCTGAACCACACTGGCTGAACTAGATACCACAGCATCATTCAATATGCATCCCAACCTCTTCTCCTTCTCCCCTTTCCAGCCTCTGGCTTTTCAGGCACTAAGCAGCACCTACCTGGCTAGACTTTTACTTCAATCTTCTTTGTGGCTTTTCTTGGTGATGACTTTGATTCATCAGTCCAAATTTTATCCATTTAAAAATATTAGCTTTTAAGTTCACAGCATGTGGGGCATAGGCAATTGCTGTCATTTGCCTTAGGAGGAGAGTGCTTCCATCCGTTTGTCTAAATAGAGCCTAATTTCTGTTCAGAGGTCTAACCTGTAGAGGGCTGCAGGGAGGGCAGATGAAACCCACCCTCAACAATTACTGTAAAGGCTTACAAAGGAATTTGATTTCCTCAATAATCTTAAACACTGGCCTTGTGCTTTAATTTTGTTCCCTCTAGAATGTGACACAATTAGAGGGATTAGGCTTGGAGTTTTCCCATTTCACAAGGAGCATGTTTTCACTTTCACCTAATGACACTGGCTCACTAAGAAAAATGTGTGCCTTGAAACTCACATTAAAAACAAATTAAACGTAACAGCTGCACTGAAAATTCAGAGCAAAACTGTTCATTGCCTTTGCATTGGCAACTGTGCATTAAGTTTGGGCAGTACCAGAGCCAATGTTACAGTTAAAGTTGTTTGTGTTGCACAGAGCCAAAACACGTGGATAGATGCATCCTCTGCCTCAGAGTATGAAATCCTAAGCTAAAGCTTGTTCAAGTCAAGGAGAACTTTTTATTGACTTCGATAGTAGCTGGGACAGACCTCGAAGCCCCAGAACTTCAAAGGAGCTTTGTAGTTCTCTATGACTGTAATTAAAAATCCATTAAAAATGTAAGTAATTCCACCTGGTTGTCTACCAAGGGCTGTTTCTTGATCGCATCAGTTTACAAGGGAGACCAACATTAATTGAGCATTGGTCTATTTGTGGGAACCAGGCAATAAGTTTGGCACTGTTGCACTCATTTGTGTGGTCCTTTACCTGTTACTCCCCATACAGACCCAAAGCTTTTGTCCATTATTTTCCTCTCTTGCTTACTTCTAAAACCATTTTCATAGTGTACCTAAGTTAAATGTGTTCTATCTTAGTTCTAAAGATGATAATCAATATGGAAAGCAGATTCTGTTCATTTGCATCACTATATGCTTCGATATGAGCATAGATAACTTCTCCCTCTCTCTTGCTGAGTTCTGTTTACCTTTTCCAAACTCTTTATATGTGGGAGTTTTTCAAAGTAATTAATGTTGCAAAAGATTATGTCAACAGAAGGATCTTGTTGGTTCATGCTGTTGAATGATCCCATCTTACTGCCCTTCTGACATCTGCAGGCTAATTTTGGAGCCCAGGATTTGGCAGATCTTTTGGATCAAGGTTTTGAGTTATATCTCAAAGCATGTGGAAATATGTTGTGTAAACTCTACATGATAAGCAATATTTTGATGAGTCATATAATATAAAGCATGACTTAAAATATCTTTTCACATCTACACTACAACAGTTCAGTCTGGTTTTGCTCATCTTTATCACATCCTATTGCTCCCTGCTCACCCCTGCATCTCCATATGTCACCATTGCCTTTCATCTCCTACCTAGGTCCTTAGGCCCAGATGCAAACAAAAAGCTCAGCAGCTTAGTCCTGCAAAGCCTACATTACATTGCAAAGTTGGGTCTAGAGGGGCTAAGACAGTTTCCAAAGTTTCCTGAGCTCTGAGGAGTGGGAGGGGGAGAAAAGACTCGTTAACTGTGCAACCCAGACTCCCTCAGTCACTTTGTTCAGGCAACTTTTACTATGAGCAGATGGAAACTAATAGCAGGGTTTACACATTATATCCCACATACACAGGACTTAAAACTGCAAAGCAGTTTGCTGTTGTCTAATAGCTAAGACTGGTGAAGTGCTGAGCTAATATGCCACCACCCCAGCAAGGCACTGGATGAGTCTTGCCAGGCCAAGGGCTGGCCTCCATCCCTCCTTGCAACAGGGCTGAACCTTCATGTTGCTCTTCCAAGTCCTTGTTTTTCCCTTATATTTTAATACCTTTTCAGGTCACAGCTTTTCCTGTGAAATTTCCTCAATTTGCTCTCTATCTCAGTCTCAACAAATTTGTCTCTGCCTGCTGCTTTATTTTCCATGCTTTACACATCTTTAGCCAATGTGCTTTCTCACAGTGTCTCCTCACATCTCAGCTGTTATCTCAGGAGCCTGAGCCCAAGTTGTGCAGCTGGGCTGTATCAAAACCAGCCCTCGGCTCATGCACAGCTGCAACCTGGGGAGGAGTATTGCAAACAGGCTCCTTTGAATGCCTCTGACTGCAGGCACACCTCTGCCAGTTGCTATGAAATGCTGAAGACAGGGATGTTTTTCTCACGTGAATGTGGGTGTAGCTAGGCATCTTTGTGAAACCAGGACTCAGTGGCTGACGCCTTAAATCATGATTTTTCTTCCCTGGGTGGGAAGGGTAGGCGGTGAGATTGTTACCGCCCACTTGTCTAGTAATAGTCTGGCATTTGGAGCATCTACTCTGCAAAGGGAGACGTGGGTTTTGGACCTCACTTAAAGCCTTGTCTCTCAAATGCCATGAGAGTGCTGTGACCACTGGGCTAGAGAGCAGTTAGTCTGCAGTCAGCTGCAGCAGCCATTCCTGGCTTTGCAGTGGGCACCTGCCCACATGGGACTGCCCCAGCAGAGCTTGGGAATGGCTTTGCAGCAGCCCACACCCCAGCATGGCTCTCTGCAGGACTACCATGGAGGCTATGAGGGAGTCTCCTGGCGTTAGGTGGACCTTACTTCCCTGCAGTCCCAGTGAAATCCCACAAATAGACCAAAAATGTGCAGCCAGGCTGGACTCTCTCAAATAGTACAGTTTGCCTCAGAAATCCGGGTCTGTTGACACCCCAGTCTTTTTGACAGGGGTTGGAGGGATCATGTGGGGGAAAACTTGATATGAATGGTTAATAGGTCTGGTCCTCATGAAGCAAACTAGTATCCCTAGCCTCCCCATGAATTCTTGACATATCACATCATCTCCTCCAAGTTTTTCATCTCAGTCCTGCCCCGGAGGTTAAACTGAAGGGGCAGAAGTCACATGCCTGCTCGTGCTGTGGGTATGCTCCCAGAAGCACCTCCAACATGGGTGTCATGGCAGGGTCAGGCACAGAGCCGGACTTCAACCTGTCAGGTGGAGCCCCAGACATCTCACTCAGCTCTCCCTGCTGCCAGCAGGAGGGGTGAGACAAAGTCAACCTCACCCCAAGTCTGAGGTGGTGTCATGAGGAAAAAAAGACTTTCCAGGAAGACTCCTTCCCTTCCAAAAATGCCTGTATCTTTTAATCTTGTTTTTGGATTTTAGAAGCATTTTATCAGATATTGGCTAACAGGAAAAATGGGGTTTTGGCAGACATGAAGAGAACTATCAGAAGAAACTTGTTTCATGCTTGACATACAGAAGCAGTGGAGGCTTCAAAGATTTGTTCACAGGTTGATACCAGCTATACTGAAATAATTAGCTTTGTGTGTATCACTGCTCTGACCCACGCCTCCACGCCGTTCCTCAGCAGCCCCCTTGAGCTCCTTGTTACGGTGCACATCAGCTGCTGCACATCAGCTCTGGTGTAGTGAAGCTATCGACATCTGCACTTATGCTACTAACACTCTTAAATTTTTTTAATTCTCATCTACTATTCTATTAACCTTGAACGGAAATTCTTCCCTTGATGTCAAAGGGGAGATCACTTGATCTTCTGCTTTAAAAGAAAAGTAGGAGGGTACCTGAAAATACTGGTTTTCAACAATGTGATGCTGATGTGAAAAATATTCACTACCAGGGTCTACTCATGTCTCTTCTGCAAATCCTTGCCCCATCCACTGAAAATCTATATTCTAGTACTGCACCAAGGGGTCTGAGCCTCCAGTCTGCTCTCTGACCCTGCTCCTCATTTTCCTTAGTATGACAAATTTTATTTTATCTCCCTGTTTTACGGGTGTTCAGGGAATACAGAGAAGTCTGTGAAGTCCATGACCTCTCTCCACAGAGCAATGCATTCATTATTGATTATACAAGATGTATTCATTTGAAGGTTTTTGCAGGTTTTTTAAATTTAATTGATATTAAATTGATATGTGATAGTCAATAATTCATTGGCGATTAAGATTTACTAAAGGTTTACCTTCTCAAAGCACTGTTTTTAAGAGACATACTGTTAGAAGATATCATTACTGTGTAGTGAGCTCTCATCTTGCTGCGTGCCGTTTCTGAGATACAACAGGGAGAAGAGTAACAAAGTGTGAACATTTCTCAATACTGTTTCGAAGAGGGGAAAGGGAAGGGAGAAGGTGTTAGAATTTAATTTGGATGATGTATAACTTTAACTTTTACCAAGGCTGCCTCTGGTAAAACTTGCAAAAAGCCACAAAAAGCTGCTTCTAAAATAAGACTAGCATAACATTATTAGCTAAAGGCTTTTTTTTCCCCACAGTGTGAGAAAAATCACTGTCTCACATGCCAAGGATGAGGAAGCCTGCAACAGTTATAGAGTTTGGTTCCTATAGTGACTGTTATAGCAACTGTTAGCATCCAAAGTGTCTTTTCATCTAATGATCGAAGTAGTTCAGAAATATCTCCTTCCAGAGACAGATGCTGGATGAGTGGTATATTTATTATCGTACATACATCTATAATAAGGTGATACAGATCAGAAATGGAGTCTGGGGAAGAACCAAACAAAGCTTTGCTGGGATCTGGATGCAAAGGCTATCTTGCCTCCAATCCCTGCTGTTTGCTTATAGGTCTTCTAAATGCTGCAGAGATAGGTTTCTGGGAAAAAAATAATAAATAAACAAACCTGGAACACAACTTTTCAAATATGCTGAAGAATACACCAGCCACAGCCAAATAACAATCTGTTAAGCCAGTCAGGCCATTTAGAGGTAGGACTGTTTTAATTGACTCCAGGGACTGCTTCCCCCTGCACCTATCAGGGACACCTTTGGGATAAATAATAATATAACTGGAGCCGTTGTAAATGCAAGACTTCCTTCCTGCAAGTAGAAATGTATCCTGCAACTTTTCGGTGTGCTTTTCTCACTAATTTTGATGAAAGAAGTGCTGGCATTCCCAAAGCTCTGATGCAGAGCACAGGCATGAAATTCAGTTTGGGATTCCTTGGAACAATTTATAGATTATGGCAAGAGAAGTCAGGACCAACCTAGCTCAATTAAGAAAAAACCACATATTAAGAAAGAAGAGTGGAGAGATTTGAATAAGGATCTTTGATAATGAAAACTAAGGGTATCTTCAGAGAGTCCATAGGTTTAAAACCTGACTTCTGACTCCACGATTTAAAGCAGAGGCAGATATAAAGGAGAGATATTTCTGGTTCTGGCCTGTGACCTTCTGACTGAGAAGATTAAATGTGTGAAGCACATCTATGCCCAGATTTTTCAAAGGCAATTTTCAATGACCTCTGAAAGCCTGAGGTAGACCAAGGGAGCCTGAATTTCGGCTAAGAGTTGTTGGTACTTTTCAGAAAAATTACATGCTTCTAAAGAGTCTTAGTTTGGGAGCCTCTTTATTTTTTATTTTTTTATTGTGTTATGGGAGTTCTCCCTTCTTAGGTGGGAAAGCTCGTATATTTTCAGCATGATTCTCCAAAATTCATCTTCTGTACCATTCCCTGTGTTTTTAATTTTAAACCTGACACATCAGGATGAGGCCAACCAGAGCATGAGTATCCTATTCAGCATTCATTGCTAATGCTAGAATCCGTACTGCGTACACAGCCTATCAAGATACCATTGCTGCCTAAATGATACGACTGAAAGCCAATTTCTTTGTGCAGCCCCTTTTGCAATGGGTCCAGGTTGCAGTTACCCTCACGGGGGGAGGGAGCTGTGGATCCCTGCAGCTCTGGCCATGCAGAAACTCATTCTTGGATCTCAAGAAAGCTTGTCCTTCTCACCACCCTAGTCTTTTCCTCAAGTTTGTATTTTATTGACACTCCAACTGTGTAAAAAGTAAAAATGCTGGGTATTAACTTAATCATTCACTCCTACCCCCATCTGCTACCCCTAACAGATTTTGGATCGCTTGTCATGTCTTCTTATCTAATTGTGCAGCCTCAAACCTGGAAAGATTCACCCAAAGGCAGCTGTAATTCCAAGTATTCTCTCTCTAGCATATTTTTTTTTCTCTATTTGAAGCTCATTTCTCTAATTCCTTCTTTTTCAGGGAAGAGGACCTGGAGGAGGGAAGGAACACACCTACCCCCTGCAGAAGTCCAGCACAGACATCCGTGTCCCATGAGTGCTACCCAGGAGCATAGGCCATACAGAGGCATCACTGGTGCTTGTTCTGTGAGCGAGCTCTGCGGGCTCCTCATTAGTGCCGCTTTCCCACCTAGCGCTCATTTTGGGGGGTTTCAGAGCCTGGGGTGTCAATCCAGCTGTCTGCTGATTGAAGTCAGTGGCAGGTCAGTCCTCTGGGGAAACAAAGCGAGGCCAGTGCCAAGCACTGCCTACTTGTGTGTAGCTCTGTGAAGCCAGAGTTTCAAATAATGAAGCTGAAACCGAAGGGCACCTTTCAGATAAAATGCTTCTCAGTGATGGAACTGGTATTCTGTGCCAGAATGTAAGTACTGGTTCAACACGTCAGCATGTTAATGACTGAGAGAGAGGTGTTACTCTGACATTATGGCAGGAAAGAAAATGTAAAAAAAAAAAGAAATAAATGAAAAATCTATATTTGACTTTAATAAGAAGAATTTTAATTAAAAATAAATGCCTAAGTCTTTAACTGTAGAACATGTATGTTTTTTAATTTCAAATGTTTATTAAAAATTTCCTCTGGACTGGATTTTTACAGGGTTGGGCACCACATTTATTTTATGAAAACATTTTCTCTTTTGATGCATATTTTCCACCGTGTTCCTTACTTTCCTTGTCTTGTCATTCTGACAGACAGCTCTCCTCTCTGTCACCCACATCCGAACAGCAGCGAGCCTCCAGAAACTGCCCTGAAAATTTAGCAAGTCTTCTACTGCCCATTATATGCTGACCTAAACTGCAAGTATAGTACCAAGCTGTTGATTTTAAAAGGAGGTTTAAAATTCAGGTCCTGTGCACCTGAAATCATTTAACTTGTCACGTTGGCGTTCCCACAATTGCTAATCTGTTTGTCTCGACTAGCATTGATTTTGTGTCCATACATTTTGCCTCCCAAAATCCACAGCTGCAGCACGATTTCAACTCCTGGGCTGTCCTGCAGCTTCATTTGAATAATCTTCATTTCCCACTCCGATTTGCCACTGCCGTGACTATTAAAGTGGTGTGCTTGTGATGGAGATGTGTCTGCCATGCCTGGGGGTGTGAGCTGTGAGCCTCCGTATGCTGCCGTTTGTAGAGCTCTGGAAGGTGAAAGTTGCTGTGTTACTCCGAAGCACTTGATATCTATATTGTAATTATCATTGCAGTGAAGACGGCTGCAAGACACCTGCCGATTTTTTTCTCTAATCGATATTGTAAGATTGACTCCTATGTATCTGTGTCTTCTAATTTTATTGCTTTACAATAATCGAGAGTGCTCAGAAAAGCAGAAATGTGTGATGAGAAACCATGCTGCTGATGAATCAGAAGAGATGCAGATTTCTTCTTTTTCTGACTAACATTTTTGGTGAACAGGGTTCGTCACCTGGCAAAAGTGGTGACGTAGCAGTAGTGGTAATACTTACCTTCTCCCTTCCCCTTAAAGATTTTACGTTCAAAAATCACCACACCACTGGAGTATTTTTTATGAATGATTGATCATCCCTGCTATTCAAGAAGGTAACTGAAGTGAAATCTCATTTTAAAGTAACACCAAATAAACAATAACACCACAAATATAAGGAGGAAACAAGCAGGGTAAATTGTAGTAAATGACTCTTCATTTTTAATCATCATCTATTTCAGACTAAGGTATCAGCAACACAGAGAAAGAAATTTGCTTTAAAATACATCTTAACGGGGAAGTTTTCTCTTAAGAGAGATTAACAATAAATGTTATATGTGACAGACAGGGAGTATAGGGAGATCAGACTGATTGTTTGCTGATAATTATGTTCCAAAACCTAGCTGATGGAGAGTAACAAGCGCATTGATAAACCGGCCAGTGAAAAAGCCATTTCTGGCTGTTGTCCAAGGCCGTTAAATGGCAAAAAGCCAGCGCGGGTCAACTGAGTTGGAATAGAGCGGCTGTATGACTGAGAACAGCCCATGCATCTTCATGCTCCTCATCCACCGGCATGAAAAGGCATTTTCAGGCTTGGCAGTGAGGGATCTACTATTGTTTTATTGGGCAACTGGGGACAAAAAGGCATGGCAGGGTGTCTTCCCTCCCCCTAACAACCCAAATGCAGTAACGTACTCTGCTGGTGATACGCGCTACCTTGGCTAACCTTTGGTGAAGAAAATGCACCAGTAATCAAAGTTAAGAACACCTCTTTTCATGATTTTTTTATTATTAAAGTAGTGCGATCCTTTTGGAATCAGAAGCCAAATTGGCCAGAAAGAAAAAAATCTGAAGAAGATGTGAAAAATTACTTCAAAGAATTTGGGAGCCCTGTGCACACTGGGATTTTGTTTTGATCTTTCACCAGCCTAACAAGAGACTGCCTGCGATCTTTCGGATAAAATAGTTTCCCTGGTTGCTATGATGTATTTTCTTTGGTTTTCTGCTTTTGTTTTGTATTTTTTCTTCTTTTTAAAAGATGCTGATGTGAGAATTAAGTAAGCACCTACCTTTATGTAGGTCAGAATTCTGTAATAAACATTGTTACTGCTGCAGTAACTAGTTTTAGTTCTAGTAGTAACTAGATTTAGTGTGCTAAATCTGCTTCCTAATCTTGCAGGAAAATGTGTCATGCAGGGCTGGGACTGGACAGATGTCAGAAATACGTCTCCAGAAACATAGTTGGACTTACGAGGTGTATGAGACATTTTGTTTTGGCAGGTACAAGACCTTCTGGCTTGTGTTTTGTACCAATCTGAAAAATCAATGGAAAAATTACAAACACAGAACAGCTCCCTGTAGAAGAATACAGGTGCAGGCTCAGAGCCTGGGGTTTCAGCGTTTTGCTTTGAATTGCTTTGCTGTGTTTGCCGCTGGGTTTCTGCTCTCCAGATCAGGGAACTCCGCACTTGGCCAAACAGCAGAAATAAATGCCAGAAGTTAATTTGGGGCCACGGTATCTTGGAAGGCTGACTTTGCTAACCTTGCGTGACCGGTGCCGAGCGATTCTCTATTTGAAAGATTTTGGGGTGCTTAAGTGTCAAGGGAGGATGGCGAGTTTGGTTGCGACTACCCTCTAGTTTTGACGGCAAGTTGTAATTTCAGGAACGAGATCAAAAACCCGAAACCAGCCTGGAGCCAGTTTATTGCTGCTGGCTGCTACAGTGGGGCAGGAGCGAGCGATGGATGGGAGGAGGATGCCGAGAGCACTGCAGTGGCAAGTCCACGCGTACGTATCACTTGCGTCCAGCAGCGTGGGTGCTGTGAGCCCGACGGCTGCGCCCGCGAGCCCCGCTTGGGCCCAGCCAGGGGTGCAGGAGCCCCAGCCGCAGCGCCCGGCTGTTCTGCTGGAGGCCCTGCGATGCCGCATCCCCGGAACCAGAGCGCAAGGGGCCGGAGGAGCTTGGAGACGGGGAGCGACTCTGACTCGGTGGAAATTTCTCGGGAAATAAGCGGGTGCCCGGCGCTCTCCGGCTGTACGAGGCGGGGGCTTGTGCCGGTAGCGGACACGGCCGTCAGCCGCTGCAGCGCGGGCGGCTTCTGGAAGCCGTCACCCCCGTTCCCTCTCCCGATGCTTTGCATTCTCGGGAGGAGTCGCCTCATCCCCGGGAGGCAGCGCTGCCCGACCTGCGGGGCCCACGGGCGCCTCACCTGGGGCGGCGGCCCCGCCTCTCCCCGCTGTGGCTTTAAGGCCCTCCTCCTCCTTCCACCCTCCTCCTCCTCAGCCTCCTCC
>VZTV01074211.1:0-31832 GCA_013400875.1 Anhinga rufa | reverse complement strand
CCATTCTGTGGTTCTGTGATCAGAAGTCACAAGTGAGGTATTTGTGTTCGTGTCTATACTGTTCAACACATCCAGAGGTGACCTGGAAAAGTGAAAAACCTTTATGGTGTGGCAGTCCTTAAATAAACTGGGCATCTACAATCAAATTATTGTTTGTCAGATACAGACGTCAAAACAGAAATAAGAATTTTAAGAGAAAAATATATTTACCTGGAAATTATGTAGTGATCTTGAAATGTCACGTGTTCCCATATATACAGATATATATCTGCTTCACAAAGCCATAAGCTCTTCATTTCTGGTGGCTCTTGGAACAGGTTCTGTGATGGTAAATGAGTGCTTGCTGGTAAGGCTGTTCTGCCTCTTGTTTCCCAGCATGGGAGTACCAGCTGCTGATACAGATAAGCACTTAGATTATTTTGAGGTACATGACACATACACACATCAACCATTAAGGTGGAGAACAACACATCAAAACCATGGTTAATTTAAGAAGTAAAATATTTTTTCCCCTTCTTCCTTCCACTTCTTTATGGTTCTGGGGGGGGGGTTGGTTTTGGGGTTTTTTGGTAGAGATTAGAACTGAATAGTTTAATGGCTCAAACAAATTTTCTGGCATGACATAAAAGTTATTAAAACTGAAGAAGAGAAATGTAATTTTGCATAATATCACACCATGAACTAGGTTCTTTGTTTTCTTCCAGGTAACAAATAAAAAGCCTATAACAGTACTTGACATACTTGAAAAAATCCGCCTGCATGTCTCGGTGCCACAGTGTGATGTGTTTGGATACTTAAGCATAGAATCTGAAATAGTGATTCTCATCATTCCTGTGGATCAGAACCCCAAACCATTGCAGGTAGACGGTGTTGTTATTTTGTTTACTCAGCATGGATCTACTTAATTTTTGTATGTGTACGCTTCATCATTTTCGATATAGCAGTTTTAAAATTGTGCTTTTTCCTGTGTACTGAGTACATGGCGATTTCTCTAGTGACTCAGATTTGCATAACTAGTATTATGGATGGTAAAATGTGTCTTGAGAATCCTGCTTTTCTGATAAGAGGCTTTTCAGTGTGGGTAATTAGAGGGAGGAGGGGAAGGAAGGCCAAAGATAGAGTAGTATGATTTTTGTTTTGAAATTAATAAATGCAGAACCCTCAAAATTCTATGGCTAAAATAACAGAAAATATAAACTGATGAAAATAAATTAATTACTGAATGATATCTTAAATTAATAATAATTGTGTATTAAATGCATACCTGCATACGAAATGGTACTCCTTTGCCTCCGGTGTAATGGTTGAGAGTAGATTGAAGTATATGTGATATTAGGCTGAAGCACATCATACATCTTGATATCATATTAATACATTGTGCGTGTCTTGATGTTAAGCAGTAGTTCAGACCAAAGAGGATCTGCTGATACTATTCTGAGACCATCCTGGTTTTGATATTCCTTTTCACCTTATGGTAAAAAGTGCCGGGAAATCCCAAAATGCTATTACAACCTTAAAAAGGAAGTAACATTCCAATAAGCTGCCCAGCTTGTTGTGTTATAGCTACTCCATGCTAGCAAATCAGAACCTAACACTCACAGTACTAAACTCTAAAGGTAAACCAACAAATGCAGCTCAACGCTCTTAGAGTATTTTCTTGGGAGCAGTTCAGAGCAATAGAAATAAGGCTTTGGCTATGTTTATTATTATTATTGTGTGTTTGTTTGTTTATTGTCTTGAAGCTGTTGCTTCACTTTTACTTTCTGCTTGTTAACCTTTGCAAGACCAGTGAGGCTATCTTCTTCCTATTAAAAGGAACATAATTCCTTGCCATTTCATACCTGTCTCTTGCCTGGCCCTGCTGACAGCACTTTACAATGAAGTCCCTTTGGAGATTAGATACTCTGACGGGTTCATTCTGTTACCTGACATGCTGATGTGTACTAGTGTAAAATGAAGGATTTAGCTTTGAAAAGGAAGAGGAGAGAAAACCTGCCCACAAGCTCTCTCTTATCTTTTACAATACAAACAGAATTCAGGCAGGTTAATTTCCTTGTTGTTTATTTTATATTGATGGCTGCTTCCCATCTCCATTTTATTTCCACAGCCTCATTTTGTATGCTCAGTGTGCTTCTGGGTTGGGCTAAAGTTATGGTATAGTGTGAGGGGATAGAATCACTGCCATAAACTTTGCAAGCTGCAGTATCTAACAGGGTAGTTTTTCAGGCAGATACATTTGTGTGTGTGTTTTGCTTGCCCGTGCTACTGGAGCAACCCTGTTATGTCCAACTCAGCTCCAGTGTTATGTCTCCCTCCTTAGCAGAAATAGCCCAAAATGTTACCAGGACTAAGGAAATAAGGTCTTGAGCCTTGCCAACCTGGTCAGCTCTCACTCCATCTGCAGCAGGCGCTGTCAGATGCGTGGGGACCGGAGGACTCTCTGAAATCAGAGAGGCCACCTGAAACCAGGGAGGAGCTGCTCACCCCACCAGTGACACCCACTGCTGAGCTAGAAGTTCCTCAACTTCCAGAGCTTTGGGCGTCCAGATATTAAGTTTGTCAAGTTAAAACTTCACCAGAGGCAGCTTCCAAAGCTGTTAAAGAGACTTAGTAATAAATTGATTCCCGGGCTGCAGTAGAAGGTAAGGTTGGAAAAAATGGATTTTCTAACATAAATTCATAATTATCATCATGTCAGTGAGAGAATGGAAACCTGGGTTTCCTCAGGTTTTCGTGTTACTTCCATTCTTCCCTTCCCTTCCCATAAAAGAAATCAGTTTTCCCTGAATTGGAACAAAAAGCCTAATAAGTAGAAAATTCTGATTTTTCCACTGTTGCAGACTTCAAGGCAGTATCTTGGTCAAGCAGGAAGCAAGTCCTCAGTCTGAGAGGTACTTACTTTAGTTATAATTTACTGTGAGCTTTTTGGCATCAACATTCAAAACACATCACCCATGACAACTTGTATATAGCTTACTTCCTTCCCTTTTGCTACTGTTCAGGGCTTCCACAGTAGTTTTCATAGTGCCAAAGTCTATGAGAAGAGCTCCGATATGTTTTTTAAGGAATACTTCCAAAAGTTATATCAATCTTATGTGCTGATGGGAATAACTTGGATTTTCTTTCCTGAATTTTGCTATCTAGCAACATCTTTGCATTGGCATTTTACATGGCAAGAAGAGAAATAATAACTTTTTTTTCCTTAGATTGAAGCCTGCAATAAAGAAGCGGAAAAGATAGAGTCACTGATAAATTCTGACAGTCCAACATTAGCATCACGCGTACCACTGTCAGCTCTAATTGCATCTCAAGTACAAGTTTCGTTTAGCATTTCTTCTCCTTCTGTTAAAGTGGTGCCTGTTCTGCACTTCCTGTTTATAAGCCTTTTATTCACCTTGTCGGGATTAATATATTATATATAGCCACTTATAAAATATGCATGAGTATTGCGGTGTGTTATATTGTGAAGGACATTCAGAATTGTTGATCACTGAAGCAGAAAACAAAAATTGTAGAAGATTTGATGAACTGATGTTTTTTAATGAAGAACTGAAAGTATTTGGAATAATGTGAAAAGATGATTTTTTATTCGTTATGCGACTGTTGCAGCACAATTAGATTGTTTTCTGTTGATCTTGGAAACAAAAATGCTCTGGAAGGTTCTGGTATTACGGATTTATGATTTTTGCAAGAAGGGATCTAATAGGGATTTTTCAGCAATGAACAAAACAGTGTTCGAGTTTATTGAAGAATGTTAATTCTGTATTGCTCAGATGCGTATCAGTGACAACGAAAAGCATGCACCTATTTTATACATAATTTTTGGAAGAAACAAATTGCTGCTACTTAATTACCTTACCAAAAATATCAGAGTTTATTCTCATGTAAATATGCTTTCATATTTTATTATGAATAAAACTAACTAGCCCCGGGCCTATTTCAGTAGATGTCTTTACTCTTGGACTAGTGAAGATTTGCAGGACATGGGGCTCAATGCTTGTAAAATGACAATCAAGCTCTATGCTAGTACCTGACTTCAATGAAGAAATACGTTCTTTTTATAGTTTTGTACATTTCAGAATCTCATATTGGATGCAAAATTATAAAGAATCTCAGTATCTATATTTAAGTGCCATTTAAAATATTGCAGTATTTGCATGTTATCTAATGAAATTTATACTTTAAATGTTTATACAAACTGTGTTTTATTACTTATTGTATTTTATGCACCTGACCTTAGTCTACATGAAGTACGTTATATCAGTATTATGATAGCCAACTTTTGAAGTATATAAAAAACAAACTATTTTTGCCAAAATGCTGAACTTTGAAAGAAAGCACTGAAAACTTTTTGAACGTGTATGTTGTTGTAGCATGTTTGTAGCAATTACTTTCTGCTAAACATTTTAAATGCAAAAGTATTAAAGCTTTTTATTTTAATAAAACACTTTGTCATGTGTCCTTGTGTATGAATACTTGTAATTTTATATATTTCTGCAATACTGCATATATTTTTCTTTCTCTCTCAAATCAACACTTAAAGCTAACTGCGATTACACACATTCATGACTCACACAGTTTAATATTTCCAAATCTTGGGGTGTGTGTGGGGGGATTACCTAATCTGTGTCACGCACGTCTAAGTTTACGCTATGAGCATCAGATTCGATTAACTGTAGAAGAATGTAGATGTCTTTATGGGACCCTCTTGGGTAAGGTTACAGTCATCCTCAGCTTTGATTTGGAAAAGACTTCTCTCACCTACAGGGGGAAATCTGCACAAATGTTAAGGACAGAATTCCATCCTTATTTGTACCTAAGTTTTAAGGCTCAACCTCCTCCAAAGCAAACTGAGTGACTAGATGTGTATGCTTGCAAGCCGACAGTGAGTTTCTCTGAAACCTCCATCAGCTGCTTTTCTAAGTGTATCTCTGTTGATTGTTGTCTCTTAATGAGCGAAGAGCACTTTTAAGTGCAGTTGTACTCGATATACAGTTTCTGAGTACTTTCGGGAGATGAGTACAAATGCAGATAATCTTCAGAAGTGTTCTTGCCCAATAACTCCAGGAAGACTCACATGCATAATCATCAAAGTCTGGATGCAAAACACTTGTTGAATATGTTGATGATCCATCTGTTTCTGAAATTTCTTCTGTGGATTCTTTAGAAACTTGGAGACGAACATAATGAATGTATTTGAAAATCTTTTTGAACTGAAATGGCTTAGATAATCTTGGCAGAAACTGCAAGCAATTCAGATGGTTTATTAAATTCCTTATTTTTTCCAAACCATTAGCAAGTATTTCTTCAACATGTAGCCTGTTAGCTTGCTTAGCATTTAGCTGAAGCAATCTGATGGCTACTAAAATGAAAATAATTATAAATGCCTTAAGACACACACAAATACACCCACCCACGCACGCACTGGAAAAATTAGTTAAGAGCTTAAAAACATACCTTTTGTGAAACAGAATATATAGTGCTATTTATTTATTTTTTTTACAGCTGTGAAGATTTTTTTCAATGAAAGAGAATACCAAAAAAGTTGCCTCAGTTTGTATGATGAATCTGGAAAAAGCAGAATTTAAGCCCAGAGATTTCTGAATTCACATGTGAGTGTCCAGTACTTGCTAGAAAAGAGTGAAGATTTTGAGTGGTTATGGTAAATATGTACAGAACAATGCGTTTTTGTATAATCCTAAATTCTTGAGCGTAGGTCCCACCTCTGGAGTATACAGGGCGTAGATTCTTTTTGCTGGATGAACAAAAGTGCTTAAGTATTTTCTAGGTTTTCTCAAGACCTCGGACTACCTCAAAGGAATGAAGAAACTACTTATGGTTGTGAATTCAAATGAGCTAGGAGGAAAGATGGAAGAAACCAAGCCCAGTCTGACTTGCAAGTTATGAAATTTGAACCTAATGGGAACAAATTTGATACAGGTTTCAGATAAGTTTTCCATATAAGTGCGAATGATGCTCTGTCACCATCTGTGTGGAAATCTGGGTTTGCTTAAGAAGGAGTGGAGACAACACAAGGGCACTTCAAAGGAGCACGAGCCTGTTTGTTGCTTTTATAACAGGACTCGGATGAAACACTTACAAAACGTTATTTTCTTGTCTGCTGAAAACCAGAGTTAGTGTCAGTTGGCTCCAGAGAGGTGCTTCAGTTCTGTTTCAGTTTTAGTTTGGCTCTTCTCAACAGGGTGGCAGCAAAGCAGAGAAGCCAGCAGTGCCTGTTCGTACGCTCCTAGGAACGGATCAACCACAGGGACAAGTATCAGGGCAAATAAGAGCAAGGGATTTCTGGCTTACACTTTCTGCTGAGTTTTGAGCCCAGCAGGAGCTGGGATCTCTGAATTTCAGAGAAGGTAACAGTCAGGTCTGTGAGAGGGCATGAAATCAGTACTTCGAACCGCAGCGTCACTTCATAGCCCTGCTCTTCTTTCATGCTCTACTTTTACGCTACTTTACGCAGTGTCATAACTTGAAGATTTGCATGCATGTGTCTTGATTGAAAGATAAAGGGTTATTTTACATCCTTTCTGAGTTTTATCATGCCTTTCCAGGTCTTCCTTTCACACCTAACAAAGTATATTTCAAAATTTTTCAACACCCACCACCATTTCTCAGAAGCCCTGGGAGCATTTACATAAGCAAATATAAATACATAAGTGCTTTGTAAGATCATAGCCTAGATGTTTCGTATTTGAAGTCTGGACTGTAAGATGACCCTCTAGTCAAATGAATCCCAAAATGAAAAAAGTACCATTGGAGGGAAAAAATTTATCTGATGCAGTTGTGCTAGACGCAACTGCAACTTCCCGCGTGCACTTTGAACCGGCGCTTCTATACAACAGCAGCAGTAGCTCCACCTGTCCCATATGGCGTGCAAAGGTAAGTACCCACTTCACTTCCCAGCAGTAGCTGCACCTACCACTCCTAAGGTATTCTGCCTTCTGTGTGCATGGTTGTGCCCTGCTGGGTTTGCGCTCCTTCTCCCACTCCTCTGGGCTACGGGCTTTTGCAGAGCCCACGGCATAAGCCAAAGAGATTCTCAGCTTAAAAAACAATACAAAAACTCTCTTTGAGGAAAATGTTTCCAAGCCCTATCAGGTTGCTTGTCTCAAGTTATCACACTATGGTAAAAAGGATACGCTTTTAGCATTAAGTAGTCCATCAGCTTTTGCTAATTAATACCATGAAGTTGAAGGTTTCAGTTGTTATCTTCGAAGCTGATCAATTCCATACAAATTCAATGCTATCAACAGTCGCATTATTTGAGGCTGATTGTGTGTGACCAATATGGCATTTTAAAGCAAAGGTGATTCCTCTTAAAACTGAGGAAACATCGTTGTCCAAAACCTTTCTTGATTTAAATGGCCTTTGTACATACACTGCTAAATGGGAAAAAGTATGTGCATCTCATCTCAAAATAAGAAGGAATTTTTTTCCAGTGAGATCCCTGGAACAACATCCCCAGGGACGTGGCGGAGTCCCCACAACCACAGGTTTTCAAGATGTGACCGACATGGTGCTAGATAAAGCGCCGAAAGGTAGGGCCAGATGATCTCCTGACACCCCTTCCAACCTGGGCTGTTCTATGGGTCTATGATTAAAGAAACACTTTCAGTTGCAATACATGGAAATTTTTGGCTTATTACATCGTTTTCAGATCTTCCCCTATGAATGCTGTTAGGATTCATTTATCATTGTTTTCATAATGACATACAAAATAACTAGTACTTCCCACTTCAGGCAGCCTTTTTCACAATATATACATTAAAGCCTTTAGAATGTATTTAAATACTTTATACTGGTATAAGTTTTATTTAAATTATGAATGATAAAATAGACTTCTGCAAGCAAAATATAGCAACAGCTTTTATGATCAATAAGTTCTTTACCTTCTACTTGGACTCTCCAGGGAGGGAAAAAGAAAATCAAACCTTTATATTAGTCCATTATTCTCAAACTACTGGCTGCTGTTATTTAAAAATAGATCCATGTATTTTAAGTACATCTAGTTTTAGCACATCACTGCTACAAAATCCTATGCACTGACGCACCCCGCCCTCCCCCCCTTCTGCATTCTTCAACGTGAACAAAGTTATGGTCAAAAACATATTCGTTCTAGCTATTTTGAAGAAGACTTACCCAAAGGGCAACAGTAAAATGTTTAAAAAGTAAAAGCTCTTGTGAAGGCTGGGTTTTCTCCTTGCAGTTCCTAGGACATAAAGGATAGCAAAAAAATAAAGGATAGCCTTTCCTGAGGATGCAAGAACTCATGAAGTAATGCAGTAACCTTATCATCAGTTATATAAAGAAAGGTTGTTAACCTTAAATTTTCCATTAGATGATCAGAACTGTGCTTTTCAACACATACAATGTCAGAACTGTACTCACATACATATAGGTATATACAACGTATCTATGAACCTATTTGCTTTCCTCAAAGCTGGTTTCTGCTTCATTTGGCCAGGTCCAGTAAGGAGAGTAACCTGAGCCAAAGGGTGTTGATGGTTCTGTCATTCTGACAATACTTAATCCTAGAGATTCTTGCTGTAAAGAGCCACCCCTGTGTTTTGGGAAATGCTTTCTGTTGTATTTGGCAAGGTTTTCTCTGTTTACTTCTTTGTGCTTGCATCTCGGTATCATCTGCAAAGGTTTTCAATCTGCTTTTTCAGTTCTGATTCTCCTTCTAAGCTAGCATTCTTCTAAAGCATTTCTGAATAATCCTAGAGGGTTAAATGATTTAATTAGGAAGCTAGGATGTACAGCAGGACAGGAGGGTTTTTTGCAAAGCCTTCTCACCAGTGCTAGCGTGGCAGGCTTCAAATTAAAGCCGGCTCTTCAACTCGGTGATCCACAATTCTGTGCTGTTCGCTGGCAGCAGGGTGAGTAGATGGGTTATTACTACTGTTTGGTGTATGAATTTACTTTTTAATCACTTTTTGAACAGCAGCAGGAGTAACATCATTAAATATATCTATTCACATGCACATATATGTATACATACGCACAGATATGTACACGCATATGTGTATAAATACATTTATCTCACAGGGCTCTCTGTCAGCCTCTTCAGGAAGAGCACATTGGGTCATTATAGAGAATTTAGCAATTCATTTTAGCAAAGAATCCAAATTTTGGGAGTTAATTCTTTTAAGTTTGGATTTCAAGTACAAATGGCAATCACAGATGCAGGATCAAGCTGTTTGATTTGTTACATAATTTATAGACAATGTTGTCTAGCTAAAAGTCTACAAAAAGCTTAAAAAGATGTCTCTGGGTTGGTGCATTCTAAAACACACCCATCAGCAGCAGTTCATTTTCCTTTGAGGTAGCAACACTGGTACCTCCTGGTCAGGGCAGTAAGAGCAGCTTCTGAGCACCAGTGCAAGTGCTGACATTAATCAGGAGCCACGTATCAACTGCCGGCCACCAGCAGTTCAGTTCCTCTGGCACAAGAAAGTAAGTTTAAATATTTGCCACCATTAATTCCTTGCAGAAACTGAGCCGTTGCCAGCAAGGCTGCTGTTGTATTTTCATGAGCAATGGCTGTGAGCACTACCAGTTCGTCTGGGTGCTCATTTCACCCAGATCAGAAGTAGGCACGTGACTGCATGCTCCCGACTCGACCAGAACGCGAGATCCAGTGAGCAGCCTGTCTGGTTTTTATGCTGGAAAGCAAACGCTGTCATGAGCACATTCTCTGCACATGTGTTAAATCTGCCAGGCTGTGTGTTTTGCTTTTTTAACAGATCTGAGGTGGCAATGTGAACTCTGGATTGGCAGGTCATGGCTGCAGTGTTTTCTTAAGTGCTGCTCAGATCCGTAACACTGGACTCGCTGTGTTCCTGAACCACAGCTTTAAGAGCCCACTCAAGACCCAGATCAGTCAAAGAAGATGCGAGAAATGCAAATCCACATTTCAAAACTAGAGAAAAAAATAAAGCTATGGTATTTTCAACTCAGTTTAGCTAAGTCAGGTTAGAACAGTCACGAAGAGAAAGTAACTTAGGTTTTAACTTTCCCAAGCAATATGGGGAGGATGCGTGTCTTTGATCTCTGAACAATTCTAGGGAAGTCTAAGACAACACAGATCCTTAATTCCAGTGCTGTGCTACACAGGTTTTTATCAATAGTAGCACCCTCTGCAGTTCTCAGCATGGAAATTGTCAGTGTCTGGTCAAGTAACTATAGTGTTGGCTAATTAAATAATAATTTTAAAAAATTATCAGATGTGGCCTTCTCTGTGCAATGGAAAACCAGTAGGTTCAGATTCCCTGTTCTCATAAATCTCATTTGATTGAAACTTGATTTTCGTAAAGGCACATGATATCACCACAAAACCGTAAGCTGGCACTTACAAAACTTTTATAACTGAATTTTCTAGGTTTTGGCAGGTTTTTTTTTGTTTGTTTTCTTTCATTTTTACTCCCCAAAAGAAAAATGTTATTTGAAATTGCTGTGCTGCAACAAAGCACGCAGCAATGAGGAGGAGTGATTAAGGGACATAGCATATAATTTACGTAAGAAAAAAATAATCAGCAAAGGCTATGGGCACAGCTGGAAAAGTTTAGAGAGTTGCTCATAGGGTTTGTTACAGTCATTTTAAGAACATGAAAATAGGTGGATATGTCTTTTTCCATATTCTTGGAATCTTTCCACAATTTCTATCATCACGTAGCTCCCCACCATCATTTCCAGCTTATTTTTCTTTCTTCCACTTGTTGCAGTAGCTGTGACTTGAACATTTACTTGCCCGTACAAACGAACCTTTCTTACACAGCACTTAAAACACTACGAAAAACTTTGGCTATGTGGTTTTTAAAGCAATTTAGAAAAATCTGTTCTCTGAAAACAGAAATAAGTTTTTCATCTCCTCTTCAGCAGTGTGCTCCTCTGATGACAACACAAGTGCGTGGCCTCCATTACTTTGTCCTGCATGAGTTAACTAACCTGATATTACAGTATAAATAATAGATATCACAGAATCACAGGTTGGAAGGGACCTCAGGGATCATCCAGTCCAACCTTTCTAGGAAGAGCACAGTCTAAACAAGATGGCCCAGCACCCTGTCCAGATGACTCTTGAAGGTGTCCAACGTGGCTGAGTCAACCCCTTCCCTGGGGAGGTTATTCAAATGGTTGACTGTCCTCAGTGTGAAAAATTTCCCTCTGGTGTCTAATCGGAATCTCCCCAAGAGCAACTTGTGTCCATTCCCCCTTGTCCTCTCCATGTGACTCCGTGTAAAAAGGGAGTCTCCATCTTCTTTGTAACAACTACCCCTTAAGTACTGGTACACGGTGATGAGATCCCCTCGGAGCCTCCTTTTCTCGAGGCTGAACAAACCCAGCTCTCCCAGCCTATCCTCATATGGCAGGCTTCCCAGTCCTCCCATCATCTTGGTGGCCCTTCTCTGGACCCTTCCAGCCTGTCCACATCCTTTTTGTACAGCGGGGACCAGAACTGCACACAGCACTCCAGGTGTGGCCTGACAAGCGCTGAGCAGAGCGGGATAATGACTTCTTCCTCTCTGCTGGCGATGCCCTTGTTGATGCAGCCCAGCATCCCGTTGGCCTTCTTGGCCGCAGCAGCACACTGCTTGCTCACGTTGAGCTTTCTGCCCACCAGCACCCCCAGGTCCCTTTCCACAGAGCTGCTCTCCAGCCAGGTCGATCCCAGTCTGTCCTGCACTCCCGGATTATGTTTTCCCAGGTGCATGACCTTACACTTGTCCTTGTTGAACTTCATAAGGTTCTTGCTGGGCCGCTCCTCCAGCCTATCCAGATCTCCCTGCAGAGCAGCTCTCCCTTCTGGAGTGTCTACTTCCCCGCTCAACTTGGTGTCATCAGCAAACTTCATCAGGCTACACTGGATGCCGGTATCCAGATCACTTATGTATCTGGAATATATAAGCGCTACCTTTTTAACTGGGTGCACACTAGTGTGTACAGAAATGTTTTATTACCACAGCAGCTCTTTCCCTGTCTCCCATTAAATTAATTTGAAAATTGCAGAATATTTAACTAAAAGTAAAATACCTATCTTACCTCCAAACTGCAATGTGTGTTAGCACTGCTAGTGCATCTGTGGTTGCATGGCATGGCGTATTCTGCTGTTGAATCCCACATTGCAAGTCACAACCATAAGCCCCTGCTTATGATACCCTGTAAAAAAAAAGGAATTCAATTAGCTATCCAAACTCAGTGTTTATCTCAACCCAGCTAGCAATTCGTAATGTATTTAAAACATGGTATCACAGTAACAGATACAAGGTTTGCTCTCATTATTTTACAACTGATGACCACCATGGTATTAACAAGGTACGCAGAGTTGTGACTCTGAACACCCCAGTCACAATCTCGCCCCTGCTTAACTATTCAGTCAAAGCCAGTGAAATTATGGTCTCTAATCATATCACAAAATGTATTAACTATGAAATATTGCCTTTCTAGGTTTAGAAGGTTGCAACAGGAGAAGCTGTACCGGCAGAAAGAGTCAGAGGAATGAAACCATATAACAGAATACTTACTACAAAAGCTAACAGAGAAGAGAGATGGAAACTATTTCCATCCATACGTGATGTAACGGGGATGCACCCTCACCAGCAAGCGCAAGCGCAGACTTCTCAGCCCTGCTCTGAGAGGCGAAGAGCGAGGCAGTGCTGATGATAACAGAAGTTTGTAGCTGTAGTAACAGGGCAGGCACATGGTGGGGAGCTAAGTTACAAGGCTCCCAGGTTAGTTAGTCATGGTGCCAAAACAGCCAACGCCACGCAGTCTTGACTGTGACAAGACTGAATTGTTACTCCATTATTTTGTCATTACTTTTCTTTCATAATGTTTGCCATTTTGCAAGTCTGAGGTGAACTTTTTTTAATCATCAAATGCTTTCTAGTAGTACAGCTGAATCCGAAGTTGGGTTAACCTGCCTACCATTTAGATACTCAAACCATAGAGGTCTGCAGCTGAACTAGCCATCTATGGTTCCTATATTGCCCATGGAGAAAAAGAAGCATTTTCAGGATATGTCATCTGATGTACTTTTAGTCTGTGTTGTAGGGTAAGGAAGACTGCACTCTAGGGATGCCTTTCTGGTCAGAGGAGAGCTGCTCTCCCTGACCTAAGGAACAGTGCACGGGGTATCTCAACAGTAGTACACGTAACCAGGATGCATTTCATTATTCTTAGAACTTTTAGCCAGGTTTAAGCATCCTCAAAAATATGCAAGGCCCTGATTACAATCTGGTAATATGCATCCGTCATGTTCACGGAGAGAAGTTTCTCTTGGCAAGTGTTTAAAAAACTTCAGAGGTAAACAACATGGGTGCGGACAAGGGCCAGAAACGCAGACGTTCGCTTTGAACTTTCCACATCAAGGATATGTGTAGCACAGAAGCACTGCTTGAAGCACAAAATGTTACCATTACTGTGACCCTTCTTGCTCTGATGGTGTAACGCATGATCCATTATGCCTCATATGCCTTGTGTTAGTTAAGAAGCACACCGACACTTGCACTAAATAAGTAAATAAAATACAATAGAAAAATATCCACT
Source organism: Anhinga rufa (assembly GCA_013400875.1). Classification (NCBI taxonomy): domain Eukaryota; kingdom Metazoa; phylum Chordata; class Aves; order Suliformes; family Anhingidae; genus Anhinga; species Anhinga rufa. The sequence goes on along the minus strand of VZTV01074211.1, from coordinate 18,269 downwards.
TTAATAAGCAGACCGAGTTATCACTGGAACAAATTCTGTTAATGAATTAATTATTCAGTACTTTTTCTCAATACCATAATAAATTTCCAAAACTGAATTGTTCACCTGAGTTTCCTTTGTACAGCACTGCTGTGCATCAGACATGAACTGATCCAGATGAAGATAAAGGCATTGGCAGCATGGGTGTAGCAACTGTGTCATCCCGCAATACTCGGATTTTTAACAGCAGAGTAGGTGTTTCATACCAGACCATAGCAGGAACACTTATTCTTAGTGAATGCACGTGCAGCTGCTGCTGATCTTTCGGCAGCAACAGACAGCAGTGCACTAGATTTTTAATTCTGTTATTATTGATAGGTGCCAGTTTTCCAAGGACACATTCATAATCTGGCAAGGGATGTGAAGGGCAGCCAAAAGGGTTTCTACAAGTACAGAAACAGCAAAAGGAAGACTAGGGAAAACGGGGAGGGGCGGCGCTGAGGTACTCAAGGCCTTCTTCACCTCAGACTTTACTGGTAAGACCAGGCTTCAGAAATCCCAAGTGCCTGAGACCAGCGGGGAGGTCTGTAGCAGGGAAGACGTACTCCTTGGTGGAGGAGCTCCCGGTTAGGTACTCCTGCTGTACTCACGCCACATTTAAACACAGCATGGGCCTGCAGGAGTTGCACGCCCAAGCATGGAGGGAGCTGGCGGATGTCAGTGTGATGGAAGGGCTGGATCATCTCACTAGATGAGGAAAGGCTGAGAGTGGCGCTGTTCAGGAGACGGGAAGGCTCAGGGAGGGGGGGCGGGTGTGGATTAGATGATCTGAAAAAGTCTCTTCCCACCTCAACCATTCCGTGATTCTGTAATAAAGCTCTGAGTAGCTGAAAAGTAGTACTATACACGCTAACCATTTCACTGGTCTCCTCGCTTACTTTGCATTTTTAAAATGTGGCTATTTCCAGTATTTGAAGCTCTAATCCATGCCATATTTTCGTTTTGCAAGTTAATTCCAGATCATTAATTCCATTGCAGCAACACATATCACAAAACAAATACCAAATATCTTTGAAATGGTTTACTCTGTGCATCCAACCCACCTGTAGCCATTCCACAGCGCCATGCTTCATCCCCCAGGCAGGTATTTGACACATTAGAAAAAAGAAATGGCACTGGCTCAGCAAGGAGGTTGAATTTGACCAGCCCTCCCTGTCAGAATAAAAGTGGCTAAACTTCCAGCAGCCATCTTGGCTCGAACAAAAGCTCTGTGCATTACTTGGGGAATTCAAGCCAGTTTAGTAAAAATACTTCTGTGGTTGGAGAGTCAAGTGAGTTGAAAATGTATTCTATACCTTACTACGTATTTCTCAAAGGCGTGTATTTTTTCTCATATATTATGGCCTCTCCTACACTGTGAAATATAAGGTCTTGCCCCAGATTCACAGGTCAGTGAAAGACTTGCAGCCATAACCCAGGTGTCTCTACTTTGAAAGTTTAACACCCAGATCACTTGTCTAGGGTTCAGGATACTCACTTTGAACTATTTGTGTTAAAGCTTCGGATTTCTTTTTTAAGGTTTGTTTTTACTTATGGCTTCAAACTGCTAATCTTTTAATACAGAAATCCTCTGCTCTCCAAAACATGTATAAATGTCATCAGTTCAAAATCACTGCTGTCATGTCTTCAGTAACACAGAAGATTTTTTGTAGATTGTATTACTCCAATGCTTTTTTTACAAGACAGATGTAGTACATGCTAAGGGGGTTTTTTAAGAAATGCTTCTGTGGATTGTCACAGGAACTGAAAGCGGTTGTATGAGGTGTTTGGCTCAGATTTGTATTTGCTGACGGCAGTATACCAAGGTTTCTGAGAAGAGATGTAACTTTCCTTGAATTAAATTCAGAAATAGCTAGGTACAGCATGGGAAATATTTATTTTGATAGACTGAGGGCAACATCATGCTTCTGTGGTTTTAAAACAAAACTTCAACCCTAAGATTAAAAATGTAAACACTGTGGCCAGGGTTGTGTTCCCCACAGAAATCCCATAGGTGGCATCACAGCATAAGTTTAATTACATTTCAGCTGCTTTTAATTTAAAAGGAATGCAACTGGTTTGGGGTTTGCTTTTTTTCCCCAATTTTTTTTAAAAGCTAGTGCTCTTCTACAGCTTCAGCTCTATCTTCTGTGCCACTTCATTCTCAAAATCGAATCTGCCCAGGCCTGATAAGTCTCTTGTGCTTTACATAAATTTACTTTCTCCTGCAGAAGTCCATCAGGAAGTATTCAGGATGGCCCCAAGAATGTAATTCTCCAGTACATAAACTTGCATGTCGCTTTTGAATGGTTTCTGAGAAACATACCTGACATCAAGGACATGTAGGGATGTATTAAAATGTTGGCTTGGAAATGAGCCAAATCCATAATGCTAATTTCTGTCACTAGCAATCTACAAAGTTCATTTAACTGGGTATTTGAAGAGGCTAATCAGACATAGACATATACACACACACACTCTCAAGGTTTCAACCCTTGTGAGCAAAGAAGTGAATATTTTTAAGATTCTTGGAAAACCCTGGTTGTTCAGGGAACTCATGTGCACAGACATGAAAATATCAGTAATTACAGTAAATTCAGCATTATTGCCTTAATTCAGAAGAGGGAAGAGTAGCAAATGAGGAAACCAAGTTATAGCTGGAGATGCCACCAGAGAAGACCAGAAAGGCCAAGAGAAGCTAAACCTTCCAGTGTGTCCAGCGATGTCACGAGCTATTTGTCTATTAGTCAGGAAGGACATTACATATTACTAGTACATTAACATATGAATAATAACCAGTAGATGTCAGCACCATTCTTTCTCTGATATCGGGGGCCTCTGCAGGGGCAGGACTGGGAAGGCTGGCAAGGTGGACATGATCCAGCCCCAGTTCACAAAGCCAACATCCCACCCCCGCTGACGCTCATCAGGGCACAGCGCCCCTCGCTCCAGTTACAGCCCCATTGAATCGTTTGATGTGCAACCACCTGGGCACAAGGTATATAACCTGCTGTTGAAAAGAAAAAGGATGTAAGTTGAGGCAAGGGCGTCCTTAGCCTGAGCCTCCACTATGTGCCTGAGCCGACACTGCTTCTCCCTTGCAGCCCTCTGTGTGGTTGTTGGGGCTCCCTGCACTGGTTGGTTGCAGTGCAAGTGAACCATTCTCTGTTGTGCTGGCTCTGAAACCCCCCAGCTACGTGCACATTGAGCCTCAGATTGAAACAGCACCCAGTATTGCTCCCACTTGTTCTTCAGGCACATTCTCTAGAGAAGGTCTCTCCTCTCAGGGTCCTCTGACCCAGCTTCTGGAGGCCTCAGACTGCACACCCCCAGTGATAGGGACTGCAGCTCAGACCCCTCATGGGCATGGGATAGGTGAGTGGAAGCTGACTTGTCATACAAGCACAAATAGTATATTTTTTTTAGCAGTACAGTAGGAAGAACAAAAAAATAATTAAAAAAAAAAAATCAACCTTGCAGGGTTTATCACCCTGCTCAGGGCTTGTCACCAACATTGTATTTCCAGCACAGCTTATCCCTCCTATCTCAGCTGGGTCTGCTTATAGGGTTTGTGAATCCTTCTGCCTAGAAGTGCCTGTGTAAATCTTTGCCCTTCTAATTCCTTTAAAAATCCACCTCCTTCCACCCACAGAGGGAACAGGGCTGGCCCCACCAGCTTGAACACCTTCTAATAGTAACATCACTGTAATCAAAAGTTTTACGGCTGCAGATTTCCCAAAGAGAAATCCGTATTTCTCAGCATGATGCAGATACTCCATCTACAGCATGAAAATCTGGCCAGCAAAACCAAGTAGATCTAACGACATTCAGTCACAAAGCAGTACACAGCAAAAGTCATGCAAGTAACAGATCTTGCAGACAGTTACCATTTCTCTTCCGCCTACTCCAAAACCAGACAGAAAGAGGACAGAAGGTGTGAAACCCACACTGATACTTTCAGGTATTTCTATGAAAAGTTGGCCTCGTTGCCCCAGAGGTACATGTGGCTTAGGGCAACAGAAACAGCAGGAAGGACACAGAAGCATCCACTCTGAGAAAGTGTCTGTCTTTTTTTTTTTTCCAAAATACATCTTTTTTTATAAGTTCTGTTCTCCCAGAAGCCTTGAACTATTAAGAGGTTTTTATTGCTGTTGTTGTTCTGGGTCATCCCCTCCTCCCCCAAACTAAAGCATTCAGAATTGTATGTGCAATTTTTTGAATCATTTTTATTAGACTGTTTTCATTTTTATATTAATATTTCACATTTTAATTCTTAGAAGAATAATATTTTTGAATAGTTTTTATTAGGAAGCCTCTGGTCCAAGCTAATATACCCAATAAAGAACAGAAATGGTATCAGAAGAATCTGGTGGCAGAGGTCTTGCTTGCAAGAAGGACCTCTGCTCTGCCCAAGGAGACGCAGTCCCCTGGCAGCCCTGGTTCCCTCCAGTGCAGCGGCACAGGCCAGCTCGGCCTCGTGCCCCAGAGGGGCTCTGGAGAGGCTCCCCCATAGCACTGCCCGCTCCCGCAGGCCCCTGGCATCCAGGGACCCCAGCTCCTCTTCACGCTCCTTGCTTCCGCAGGGACCTGCTCGAACCTGACTCTGGTCAAGGCCACGTTCAGCAACATCCAGGCCCTTCCAAACACATCTCAGAAAGAGAAAGCGAGTACAAGGCGCAGCCCCCTGCCCTCACAGACAGACGTTTTGGAAATTCGCCAGCAGTAGCCATCCCTCACACAGTTTTTAACAGGGAGCTCCCACTCCCCTTCAAACCACCACTCCAGCTGAGGTGAAACACCCCTGTGTGTCCTGACCACAGCAAGCACCCTGCCCTCGTTAGCTGGACTTTCAACCTGTCCCCAGGTTCCTTTTTGCAGGAACTAATGGGTAATCATTCCCCATGGAAACTGCCCAGCACAGCGCTACCACCTCATTTCTGTCATTTCTTCCTGGCACTCGTGCTCAGACACGCGCTATGTCTGACATGCGCCCAGCGGCATGTACCAGCACCCGAGATGCACAGAGCGAGGCCTCCGGAGGCCTGGCAGCAGGCAGCACTGCTGCTCAGCCCGGTGGCAACCCTCCAAAGAGGGTGGACGGAGCACCTCCATCAGCAGGAGGGGCCCTCCCCTGCCCTTGCCTGGACGAAGGGCTCGGGACGAAGGGCTCCCACCCCTGCCCAAAGGGCTCACACCCCTGCCGGTGCTGCTGCCGGGAACCCTCACCCACCAAAACCCAGGAAGCCACGTCCCAAGCCTGCGCAGCCACCTCACACGCCTCCCCTCAGCTGAAGTGCTTGTGTTCATCTCAAAGCCGGCTTTCTGCCCAGACTGCAATCATTCCTTCTGAATCTCATGGCCCTAACCCAAGCGCTGGTTTTGAACGACCCCATGTTGAATGCACTGGTGGTCACATTTCAACCTCTGTTTGTACCAAGGTGCCATTGGCCTCGAGCAGCAGCACCCAAGGAGGTGAATCTATGCTGCCTAGCCTTTATGCGCATGGTGGTGTATTGAGTCCCAGCCCTCAAGTTCTTCAAATATGATACTGGCTCTTCTCTACACCAACACTGCCCGACAGCTTTTCTTCCATTAGCAAGCTTGGTTAATAGACTTGCACTTTTCACGTCATTAATAACATTAGTAACATCAGTCCCAACCGCTACCTTAAACTGTGCTCTTACTCCAAAATAAGCCAAGGCAGCTGTACTGCTCACGCTTTGCCTTCCACCCCTGCTAATGCACCAGCCCACCTTACACTTTTAGCTCTGTTGAGGACCACGTGTGGCCACTGCAGCATTAATCACACAGAACCTGATCACATGCATGGTCACACATAGAGCAGACAGCCAGTGCTTTCAAAGGTAACGACCTGCTTTGGGATAAATAATGCCCTTGCAACCCCAATTCTGTGCCCAGATAAGGAGAGGAGACTGTTCCGAGAGCTCCAAAAAGCTTGTCATTCAGTCCTCGGCCTCTACCATAGTGTGCGATGCCAGCCCTGTGGCAGATGGATGACACTGCATGTATTCGCTATGCAAGATGACTTAATAAATGAAGTTGTTAAGGGCACTTGTCCTTCATGACCTAAAAATTATTTCACAACGTGTGTTCCAGAACTAGATTACTATGTGTCAAAGACAGCATCTCACAGAGGCTCCAACAGCATCCTTTCTGCATCAACTTTTCTAAAAGCCGATGCTGCTGACATACCACATCCATGACAGTACAGCTAACAACCCCAGTCCACAAGAGACAGTCTTCCACATCTCTCAGTGGAGACTGGAAACTGCCTGGGGAACTTCTCAGCCCTTTCACTGTTTTTCTGCGAAGAACAATGAAAAATCTACAGTAATCTCTTCTGCTACTCATTTATTAATACTACTTGACTACGCTTGAGTTGGTGTCTTGGTGTTTTTCCATCCATCCATAACTGTGCATTCTTCTTCAGTTATTCATAAAACAGCTGCTCTAGTTCCAGTTAGATGTAGGCCAGTCAAGAACCACTGAGCAGCAGAGACTGCCGCAATCACACCAGGAAGGCTGCCACCCCCCAAATCCCACTGCAGCCCTTTCACTCACTAGAATCAAGGCACTACGCCATGCCGAATACAGCTGAGCTACCTAAAGCCTTATGTGTCTCATACCCATGCAGCAAATGGACAGCAACACTGCTTTATAGACTTCTCACTTTGTTCACAATTTACTACTTTTTCACTTCCAGACAGACTAAGCCAAAATGACACCAACTCTGATAATCAGATCTTTCTCCAGAAATGTCCGTGCCCGATGGCTTTCAATCATACATATGCATGGTCAGCTGTCCGGTACTTAGATTACTTGGTGCAGCTCGATGTGTAAAATACCTACTGGTCTCATAGTCTTTAAGATACTCACCCACATTTTACGCTAGGATGACAAGAACTGCTATTACTCCCAATTAGTAGACAAGCAGCCAAAATAGAGTAAGAGCAATACTTGCAAAGATACTCAAGGACCTTCCCCAGATTTTATTATAAGGTGCTCTTCAACATACTACTAGGTAACACACTGTGTTAATAAATAGTAGTTTATGTGGAATTAGAGGACAGGCACCCAGCCCATGTTCGTGTTCCTGATATCTGCAGACCCACACTCTTCTCAGATGTGCAGGGCAGTACTGTAAGCACACACCACATAGGTCCCCCCTAACTCAGTATGTTAAATTTGGACAAATTCAAAGCAAAACAAACCACATGACATGTTCTGGGACCTAAGTAAGAGAGAAATGGTCACAGCTGCAGCTTGCCTATCAAGTCAGAAGAGCTAAAATGAGAAATGAGGCACGTAGGCACTAAAGCAAGGTGTTAGGTCAGACTTTAAATGCAGCACCACAAGGTTCTGTGTCATTCATGAACACCCTCAACCTGTCCTTTTCACAGACATTTTGCAGAGGAAGGAGTGAAAATTCTTCTGACCTTTAAAACAAGCCAGGCACATTTTCTGAAGGCTTTTTTTGTCTTTTTTTTTTCCCTTGCTATTAGACCGCAGGTTTCTTCTCTGTGTGTCTGATACTTTGCTACTCAGCATCAAGTATCTTTCCTAGAAAAATGTGCCCACAGTCAAGTTTGACAAATGTATGTTTGAAAATGGCACAGCCAACTGCAGTAGAATTACAGTTTGAGAGACACTTTTGGGAATTGCACACCCAAAAATTATATTTAACAGCTACTTAAATAAGCCCCTATGCTTTCCTGAAAAACTTAAAAACAGTGAAGGGGAAAAAAAAGTTTGATACTATGGTGAACTGTAGTATTCTACACAAGAATACAGTACTGAAAGCCAATCACAAGGGCATTTTGGTTTCTGTCCCCTTCCAAAATGTCAGTTTACCAAACATTAACTTAACTCCCACCACATGAATGTATACAGAAGAAATAATCCTTCCTACTACACATTCCAATAAGTTATCACACTATTTCACAAGCACAATTTTTCTGCTCAAAAACTCAAGACACCACAACAAAATATTTCTCAAACAGAGACTTCTCCAGACCAATACATTTCAGAAGCAGAATACATGCAGGTGTATTTTTTATTCCCATAAGGAACAAGTACTTGCTACAATCATCCTGCAAACCAATCAGTATTCTTCTCTACTGGACTTCTTTTAAAATGGACCAGAGCTTCACCCACGTGCTTTACGGACTTGCATTCAGAAAGCCCGCCGCAGAGGGCCACTCCATTGGTAATTTGTCTTCCTAAACACACTATACGAGGTGTGTTGGGCTCTGTCCGTAGAAAAGTGCCAGAGAGGCATTTACCACACTGTTTACATGAAGCCCTAGAGAGGGGCAGTGGTATCTTTCCAGACTAACACTTCCTAACCGACTGACTTCACATGTGAGAAGCCTACAGCAAGTCCAATTTACTTAAAGCCACTAATTTAACTTGGCTGTTTTCAGGCTTCTTGGCTTTTCTGAAAACCATGACTGTACTGCATCTCAGTCACTACTTTCACATTTCAAAACTAATCTGTTTTGTTTGTTTGTTTCTACAGTCCTTGTTGGACATTCTAAGACAGCAGGAGTATTTAGTGATAGCAAATCAGGACCAAGATTTAAGAACATTAGTCTCTAGGGAAATATGCAGCTACACAGTATTTGAGATAATTAAAGGTATTACTAAAATGCACAGAGGTCTACCTAAAGCATCTGGATCTAAGTTCTAGGTCTTACATTCCTTTTGTGTCTCTTAACAGCTATTTTGCACCAAAAGAAACTTTCACATCATATTCCCTGAATATATTCATTATAGGGGAAGAGGGGACAGGTAATCATTTGCACACACACCTAAGAGAAAGTTAGAAAGCTGGTTTATTTGAAACTGTGAAATCAAAGACCAATAAATAAAATGCTTAACATCACCACTGGACACTATGGAGGAAAATTCTGGTAAGACTGGTCTGCTCCCTTGGTGCCCCAAGCATGGATGAACCTTGAAATTACTTCCCACTCCAAGTCACGCTGTTATCTCAAGAACAATCTTTAACCATTCAGGGCAAGCCTTCCCCATATGCACGCTGCCAAATTCCTCCCTGCGAGAGTTTCACTGGTACCAGCAGAACTACCCAAAGATGAGAGGGCTCACAGTATCAAGGTTTTAGAGTGAAAATGAGTGCCTAGATTTCAGAACTTCCATAGAGCATCCCTCTTCCTCACCGAGAGCTCTTCAAATGGGTGCATGAACTGTGCTATGCCCAAATATAATTATTTTTAATGAGCTATTATTAGGCTGTAACACACTGCTTCTTACTCACTGTCACTCTTTGGGGTAGGGCGTGCGGATGATCCCATAAATGGTGCTTATGCTTGTTCAACACTGCTATTAAATGACTAGGTTTTTCCAATTAGCAGATTCTCTCAGTTTAACTGTATGTTATATATACGTTAAAATGCTCTGAAGTTCTCAGTATGAAAATATCAAGATTGTATCCAAAATAGAATTTCAAACAGCTTATAGAACCTCAGGTGGACAAATTCACCAAATTCTGCTAAAAACGGCACAAAGAACAATTCTGTACCTGCTTTAAAAACTACTGCACAGAGCAGTATGCTTACTACTTAAAATAAATAGAAATAAGCTCGGGCACATCACCTTTCCCTTGTAACGCTAGCGCAAGTGAACATACAGAGAAGCCTGCCATTTTTTTTCATCCGGGAAAAAAAGGGTGGGGAGAGAGGGATGAAGAGGAAGAAGAAAAAATAATGTGTATTATATTTATTATATAACTGGCTATTAATGAATATTGGAGGCACTGTTTGACAAGCCAGATGAAACCAAGCATATCCAGAGAGAAAGGACAGTACTGAACAAGCCACAATGTGGCCACCAGTACTATAGCTTGTTCTTCACCTCATAGTGAACCATCCCAACAGCTTTTCTGTAATAGGGATGCCAGTTCATATTGAACAAGATAGTCTATTTGGGTTTTATACTATTCTTATGCCCAATATAGGACAATAAAAAACAACCACTACATGAGTATCATTGGTTCAGGCACTCGACAGTTAAAAGTCTTGAGGCTACCAATTCAGCCAGTTTCAGTTTGTACAATTTCTGAGTCAAAGGACTTCAAGCCACGTATCGCATTTTCTGGGGAGGAGGCACTGCTCAGTTACTACCCCACGCAACAGCAATTTAAAATAAAAATCAGATTTTTTCACCAAACTTTGGTGATATTTGGATAGGGCTTCTACAGATAAGTGATGTGCACAGAAGTCATATACTCCACGTATCAAAGCAATCTGACATTCTCCAAAGCACTTTTGCTTTTTCAAAAAGAAACAAAACCAAATGCTGCTACCAGGCTTTGAACAACAGGTATTTAAACAACCAGGCTTTGATACCAACAAAAAGAGTAAACACTTCTGGTTAGCAAGATCTATTTAACAGATAATAACACAACCATTTCACGTCAGTTAATTGTAACACTTCAATAGGCACCCCCAAACCCCTCAATCCCCACCACGTTAATACTAGTTAGATGCTGCAAGTCACCAGACTTAACTGGCACAGATATTCTGACTGAGGAAAAAAAAATTTTTTAAGATTACCATGCGTTTTATTGCTACCAGTGCACTGGGAATTTGAAGGGGCAATGGATGTAAAGGCTATAATCGCTTCTTCAGTCAATAAAACAAAAATAGGTTAAAAAAATTAGGACTTAAAAAGACAATCAAATAGATGTTCTTCATGTAGTTTACCTCGGTATTTTAGCCAACATTATACATTTTACTGTTTAGAAAAGATGACATTGCAGAAAATTAAAATTAAGTTTGTTTTTAACAGGACAAGTGTTTTACATGGTGGTGTAATAAGTGTAATGGGAGCCTGGAGGGGGAGAAAGGGAAACGGAATAAACAAAACAAAAATAAAAACAAACAAACAAAAAAAAAACACTACTCCAGAAAAAGTAAAAAGCTAAAACAAATTCCAGATGTGTAAGTCTGAAGGTTTTAGCTTTTTCAAATACACAACTACGTGTGCCTTTCACAATAACAGTCACAACTGAACGAGACTTTTTGTACTACTGCACCCTTCAACAGGCCAGTCTGCAAGTTAAAACAAGTAACACAATAAAATGCTAAATCGATAAGTATGCCATTATGGATTGCTTTTAGCTGTTATAAAAAGCTCATTTACATATCTAATGGTTCATCTTTTATAATCAAACTGTGCTTAATATTTTTTAGTTCAGACATACTGAAACCCAGCAGCACAGATGATTTGTGATTATTTATCGCCTTTAAGCATATATTCCTCCTTTTTCCAAAGAACGATGCAACATCTATTTTCCACGCGTATAGCAGCGAGGAAAGTAATTCCATCTCTTTTTTAGAAGGATATGGCCTCTTATGAAAGTAATCTGTCAAAAACTGTTTTTGAGCCTCGTACGAATTGTGATCATAGTGTTTAGGATCTACTGCTAGAATGCGAAGATCCTCACTAGAAGGAAGCTTCTTCATCTCAGTCCTAGTATTAACCTTTTGTCGCTTGAAAGGCACTACCCCTGAATTAATTTCTTCTTCTGGAGACAGAGCTATGCCAGTACTCAAGCCCATAGGCTGCTGATCCTTATTCCTTTGGTCTTCTGCAACAAAGCAGGAATCCAATTGCTTTCTTTTCAATATCACAGAGTCATGCTTATCACCATTCACAAACAGTAGCTCTTTCTTCTCAGTACGCTCAAGCTGCATCTTCATGCTTGAGTTGCTGTCTTTGGGAGCACTTCTACAACGGAGCAAATGTACAGCAATAGCTGTTAGAGTCATATTTCCAGTGTACACACCACAACAGTGGATGCACTTGAAAGCAGGAGACTTCAAAATTGTATGTACAGTTGGCATTATATGATGCCGCTCTTTCAAATGCATTTCATAGGTTTCTTTACTAACAAACGTACCAAAGCAAAAGGGGCAGGTTAACACTTTTTTGTTGCATCTATTGTTCATTTCTGCTGTCTGAGGTTTCACTTTGATGTAAACAGGGACAAGCGTCCTGGAATTCAGTCCAGCAAGCACTGCCAAATGTACTTCTCTTTCACCAATGTCTTCTTTTGGTAACACAGTACTGAAATCAAAGTGTGGAAATACAAGGTCACCCTGAGCATCATTACCTAGTTGAAATCCTCTGTTGCTATAATCTGCATGTAACTGCTTTTTCCCATTGTGTGTAGCTTTATTGTGCTCCACAAGGCTTTTTAAGTCATGGAACGTAACTGTGCAAAACAAGCAAGCTAAGCCATGCATCAAGAGATGTTTCATGAGCTCTTCCTCACAGAGAAAACATTTACAAGAGAAACACCGGACTGTCTTTTCTGTCATCCACCTTAGAAAGGGTGCACAAGCTGCAAGTTTGTCAGGTTCCAAGGTTTCCTCCAGTTTTACTTCACCATGTTTGTGGGCCACCTCCACATGCACCTGGTAGACATTCGAGGGAAAAAGCTCATTGCAAACAGGGCAAGTCTTCCATTGCTTAGCCTGTCTGATAGCCTTACTTGTCTCAGGACCAGGTGAGGAGGCTTGTAACGATATACTTGGAGACATTAAAACCACTGGAGGAGAGGGTGCACTAGCCAGCGACTGGGACAACTGAGTTACTGTCCCAGACTGCATTAGTTGGCTGGGCACTTGTGGAGGCGTAACAGTTGCTACTCCACCACCAGGAGATACAGGCAAAGTAACTGAAACTGGGGCAAGTGTGTACGTAGGTATCCCATTAACCTGCTTACCAGTTGGAATCAACTGCCTAAGTATAGAACCTGCAGTCAAAAAAGTTGCATTTTGAGAAACTGCAGGTTGAACTGGCTGATTTACTAGGATAACTGCTGGGGCAACAGGTTGATTAAGCTGAAGAAACCCAGGTCTGACAGGCTGTCTGACAGGAACAACCCCAGAGGCAACAGGCTGGTTCAGCTGGAGAACCCCTGACGCGACCGGCTGCGCCATGGGAAGGACCCTGGGACCAAGGGGTCTATTCACATTCCCAAGCGATTGGTTGACAGAGAGAACTCCTGGTGCAACCGGTCGATTCACAGGGCTGACAGGCTGAGTAGCAGGTAGCGTTCCAGCTGCAACCGGACCATTTAGAGTACCAATGGGTTGATTAATAGGAAAGAGCCCAGGCCTGACAGGTTGATTAAGAGGAAGAACTGCAGGGGCCACAGTTCTATTTACAGTCCCAACAGGATGATTAAGAGGAGCAGCTCCAGCCCTTACAGGCTGATTAAGGGGGAGCCTATGGGAAACAATGATAGGCTGGGAAGGTGATGGCTGAATATTAACATTATTCTGGCCTACAGGAAGATTACTAGACACAAGAGTAACATGCGATGGGGTAACAACTGGAGCAGAAGTTGTATGTTCAAGGCTACCAGAGGCACTTGGAACAGTCAGTGATCTGACTGGGCTTTGAACTGCTTTTGGCTGCACCACACTCTGGTTTTGATTATCCTGTGGAAATGCAAGCTGTATGCAAGCCGGAGCTGCGACAGAACCTGCTGGGGCAGCGGCAGGCCCTGCAGATAGAGCAGTCACTGCCGTGCCTTGGGAAGGCTTTGGAGCAATATGCATTTGTTTCACGAGTCCTGGTTTCTTAATATGTTCTGAAATCACAGACCGAAGTTTGTTCTCCAGGTCTCGGTGTGTTTCAGCTGTCAAGACATGATACATTAAAGAATCTTGGCTGTTTGCAGAAGCATTACATTTTTTACAATAATGCTCAATAGAATTCTCTTTATGTTCATCAGGTTTCTGGCCAAAATATGTACTTATTAAGTTTTGAAAATGGTTCATCAGAACATGTTTCTTCATATTGTAATACAATGTGTCTGTAAACTGACATTTTAGACATGTGAAGTTTATGATGTCACTCCTGAATTGTTTCATGCCATCCAAAATGCTGACTGTATAGTTCTGTATTCTTTTATTAGATGAATGAAACATCCGGATATGTTTTCCCATTATTTTGGGATCAGAAGCAAATGCACATTTTGGGCAAGGAACCACCAGCTCTTGGTCCATTTCATCCTCATGGTAACGGTGCAAGTGATTCTTGAATGAAGTAAGCAATTTTGACGAGAACTTGCATAAGCTACAGCAGTACGGCTTTGTTCTGTATCTCTGCAAACAAAACAAAAACATCCACTTAGAAAGTGCCAGTTCCTAAATGCCTGTTATCTGTTTGAAAGTAAGTCTGCATTATCACCTGTCAAAAATGCCTTCATGGGATGTATAGCATGTATCTTCTCATCAGTTTCATGGAGATCTGTTTTTGCAAAGCAGACTCAAAGATGACATACTTAAAGGTAGAAATATGTGTGCCCTTTTTTATTAAGAAGCCTTAAATGAGTTCATTTCTACTCCAGTTCACAAGAAGTAATTCTGAAGCCCCCTTTTTAAAGATGAGAATCACAGAACAAGCTAAGAATAATTTGTATGCCATGGTACATAGGAGGTGAAGCCTTAGTAATTAGGAAGAGCAGCCCTTTTCACATGACACTTCTAAAAGCTTTCTTTAGTTCAGGGCCACCTCCTATCTACTGGAGAAGAGAGAACAGAGGACGGGTGGAGTTTTTATGTGTATTTCAATACTCTACTCTTCACTAAAAGCTCTCCAAAAGTACCTCTCCCAGCAAAGCCACAAAAGATTAATTTAAGAACATTCTTTTGGAGCCAGACTAGTAATAGAAAGAGAAAGGAATAAAACCCCCTTTTATGATAAAGCAGCAATGACCTCTTCATATTATCTCAACATACTAGATCACCCCATCACAGTAATTTCTTTAAGAAATTTCCTCTAGCACACTCATTATAGAGCCTATAGATCCTTCTCGGAAAAGTATTTCAACTGTATAAAAATAACCCTTACTATCTTCTACTAAAGTGGTTTGCTCCCTCAATTACATGTCACTCGACAGCATTACTTTTATATCCATATTATTTGCTTTTTCTGAAAAACTGGTAGCCCTGTCAACCATTTTTTTCTTATGAACTGCCTACGAAGTTAACCCTGGCTCCTGCCAAAAACTACAGCCACAGCAACATCCAGGTGACAAAACTGTACTCTCAAACAGCTAGTAGAACTTGTCTGTTCCCTCAGATGTGTTTTTCACCTTACTGACTTCTGCCCCTTATGAAACACCATCCAAAGGGAACAAGCTGTTCCACTGCTATAGCAACCAGCCTAGCTAGATCACCCACATACATGTCACAGACACATTATGAAGAACTGTAGCAAAAATTTGTGCAGTTTTTTTTTGTCATTTCATATAGCCATGAAGGTGTCATCTATTAGCAGTGCTACAAGAGTCTCCTGATGATAACCAAAAACCCACCCTCTAAATTCAAAAGACTGGGTCAGATGAAGCCACTGGCTGGCTAAAGCTGCTGAAGATACACTGTGAAGGTATCAGTGAATTATCCTCTACTTATACTCTTTTGGTGTCTAGTCTCAGCTACTAGTAAACAGCACCACAGCAAATTAGAAGCAGCTGCAATCTTACTCGTAAAGCATACTGAGTAGAGAGAGGCCAATGACACTACTGAACTAATGAAGCATACAGACCATTATTAAAAGCTGCACCTCGCTACCCTTCCTTCTGAAGAAGCCAGGTGACAAAGAGGTGACTGCTTATTTTAATTCGTTGTCTGAGGCTTGGAAAAGCTTATATGCTTTTAAATACTGGGCGCAAACGCTCTTTACTTCCCCCCCACCCCACCCTGTTTCTGGTTTGGGTCTTCCTGTCCCCATAAACTTATATCATAGTGTAATACATTGTCAAGACTTCCTTGCTGCCAAGTCTGAACAATTGTTGTTAGGTGCAGTGAGAACACTCTAAAAGTAAGTGGTCCAAGTGCTGAATTAATTTACTCTTCTATAGTAACGATGTTTTTACTTCTTATACAAACAAGCATTGCAGTATACCACTAAGAAACTGTCCCAGTACCTGCATACTGGTAAGTCTCAGGGAAATAATGTTCCATGCCTTCTTAGGAATTAGGACAAATCCTAAAGTCCCACTACTTAGCTATAAAAAAAATCCCATAAAATTCTGTTTCAGCAGAACAGAAGTATGTGGAAGACTGCTACTTCAATGTTTTTTTGTATTAAATAGAGCTCTTCCACACAGACACCTTAGAAAATAATTTCATCAGCATGTCCTCCTTGCATATGCATCTAAGCTGCTTTTTATGTTTGCAAGTGCTACTATAGTCTACTAATGGCATCTCAGTTTTAGAGAAAATTTGACAAAACAAGAATTCTAAGCCACTCAGGAAAAATGAAGCTTTTGGAGATTGACCAGCACAACCCCTAAACTATACAATACAACCCTAAACTGGAATCCAAAAAGGCTTATTAGAGGCATTCAGGAAAACTTGGTTAATCCCACTCCAAAGAACAAACCCCAGAACACAGTAACATTTTCCGGTGTGTAGTCTTCACATTCCCCACAACCAAGAGACAAGCAGAAAGACATGACAGCCTCCAAAAACCAAAGTTCTTCCAGAATTATTAGTGTCTCCCTAAAAATAGTACTAATGATAGAAACCACCAACTCATCTAAATAGACATCTCCTCCAGCCTACTGAGTTTCCAACATAGCTCAAACAACTTATTTTCCCCTTATAGCAACAACCCTGGCATACAACATCCTAAAGGACCAACTTCTTTTCTCCCACATCTAGGCAGCATGATGCCAGGACACGTGAATGATATCTATCAAGGAACCATGGTTGCTTACAGAAAATGGGTAGGAACAAGTTTAGTATCCAAAAGACGTAACCTGGCAAATCTGTTCCACAGCAACAAATTACAAACCCTACACTGAAGTTCATCAGATCAGATTCCAATCTTGTTTTTTGGACAGATATACATATTACCGGTCATGCTAACTAGCTGAGTCAGGATCTGTATTTCTCCCTTCTGGTAAGGGATCAGGTCTCTTTGCCTGGTCTCTCTCCAGACAATAAATAGGGATGAAAAGATTCCCTCTCTAGTGCATGTTTTTTAGTTCTTTTCCATTTTCACCAAAATGGCTAATCATTTTTCCTATAGGACTGTGGAAGGAAGACAGAAAAAAAGAAACCTCCATCTTAAGTTTTAGACAGGAAGCTTCACTTGCTCTGTTTTCACCCTCCTCTTCCCTGTTTCATGTCTGTGAAGGAGAGGGATCCTCCCCTGCTCATCTAACACGGAAGATCTCCCAACACTGACTTTCTTTCTTTAGTCAGAAGGTGGAAGAAGAGGCAAAAACCACACAAAATCAGCAAGGCCAGAGCTCAGATAATATGCTGACTGGAGCCAGAAGACCCAATAAAAAAAGTTTTTCATGTGCATGAAGAAGAAAAAAGGAAAACAAAAACAAAACAAAAAAAGGAAGAGAAAGACCATCAATAGGATTTATTCCATTCACCTGAACTAAAGGTTGTCTTCACTGAAGGTAACTGTAGGCCTTATCTGAAGCGGCCAAGAGGCTAGATACAATCTATCTCTATGAACCTAGTCAAAGAAGTCACATCTGACTCTTTCATCCACAAACTCAAGTGAACAGATGAACCACCAGTCTTAAAGGTGTGAACCCAAGTTCAGGAGAGGAGAACTAGGAGACAAAGCAGACAACGGTCCTGAAGGGCAGGAGGGGCCACTTTCTACTAAATGAGTTTGGCAAAGACCAAGCGGCTTTGTTTAGTCAGCCTGTTTGTTGAGGACTTTGTTAAAAAAAATGCAACTATTGCACTTGTTTTAAAGATGGTAAAGGCAGATGAAAAACATCCTGGCAAAACACCACCATATTATTCTAAACCATTACTTTTTGATTCACGATGAAAAGAGCAGACGCACCACTGTTCACATGCTGTTGACAGGCCTTCGTCATGGAAGCAATCTGAAGCCCTAAGACTCTTCAGCAAGACTGAGAAAAAAAACCTGCCTTTTCTTCTGGATATACTCCTATGCTTTACATAGTATCTTAGAAACTTGCTAGAATATAAAATTACAGAAATCCTTCAGTTTGTTCATCTCAATCCTGCTTTTCTTGCAGATTCTAGCTTCACACAAGATTCCAGCTATATAGAACTAAAAACTGTTTCACATACACAGATCTAACTGTAATATGTTTTCCACTGCAACGCTATCCCCAGCTGGCTAATGATAGTTTCAGCTTAATCCACTCCCACCTATACAATCACATTTTCCCCCTTCCAATGAAA
>VZTV01074208.1:7050-22455 GCA_013400875.1 Anhinga rufa | reverse complement strand
TTAGTTTTTCTGGGGGGAGTTTGAGGGGAATTCTGGTACTCAAATATGGGACAGAGACAGCTAGGAGAAGAAGAGTAAAAAGAACATGAAAGATTCATATTAGACATTAGGAAGAATTTCCCAGCGCTAAAACTAGAGGAGGAGTCTGAGGAGACTGTGGTGTTCTGTAATCAGAAGTTTTTTGGGGCAGGTTAGATAAACACCTGCCAGGGATGCTCTAGGTAGAACTGTTCCTGCCTTGGGACTGAACAAGCAACTGGGCAAGCTCTGAGGTCCCTTCCAGCCACAGCTTGCTTTGTCTCTGTGCACTTACTGTATCAGCTACAGTGTCCCTATCTTATTCTCTGGGTGTCACACATGCAGCCTTTTACAGGATAAGGATCTGAGGCCCCAGACCAGCAAAACACTCGAATATGAATAATCCTATAGAAAAAGATGTCCTACCTGTTTGAGTTAAGTACACATCAAAAGACTTTGTTACACTGGAGGTTTAGGTGAAGGTTATTAAGAGTGCAAATGTACCTGAAGATGATACTAGTAGACATGTAGTTTGAATTGCCTATATTTCAATATGTCTGTTGAAAGCAGTAACACAAGTATAGATGTGTACACCTATATGTGCTTTGAAATATGCCCTGCTATGCCCTTAGTTTGACTATTGGAGGCTCATGCACACACTTTTGAAGGGGGTGAACTCTAGACAGACCACTGCAGTCCTGGAGCAGAAAAGACCAGCAGAAACCTCCAAGGGTAATTAAGGACTTCAGGGTCTGGGGTCAGGCCTGCCTTCTCCTGTGTTTCTATGGCAAAGATGGAGGAAAGCATGATCAAAACATGAGAGTCTTCCTCCCATATCTGGCATGCTCCAAGAGCCATTTTTCAAGGGGAGGATCGACCCTCTATGAGGAACTCAACATTTCAGATTTTCCCACTGGTATTTGTTCAGGTGGCAGTAGGCAACTTTATTATCCAGTCATAGCTGGATGGATAAAGTATCGGATGTGTATGACTGAGTATTTATTAAAAAATATTTTTGATTAAAACTCCGATAATTCCACACTTTAAATAGTAAGCATTTGTAAGACATCCAGTAAAAAAGAAAGTGTAATTTGTGTATTATGTCAATTATTCATTAGACAAAATATGACCACACTAACAAGTAAGATAACTTGATAAACAAAATGTTGAAGTAATTCTCCAACACAAAAATTTCATGTTGTTGATATTTCTAGCCCCACAAGCATATTGTTCATACCATTCCTTTTAAAACAATATGCAGGAAGTACATATATTTTCAAAGTAGATATTACCATGAGGAAATTCAGCTCTGATTTTCAACTATAGTGAGTAAAAAGCATTCATCCTCTGATAAAACAAAGTCCATTTCACACAATAGTGCACTTCTGGTTGAGTAGTAGGGTCCAGTTCAGAAAATGTAGATCTACTGCTACCTCAGCCCTTGTTTGTCAGCTAGGCAGCTCCTAGAACTCTGACCACCCCTCAGCCTCCTTGGAAGATGAGACTAACATAAAGCATAGCGTGTAGACAGTACACTAGTCCAGTGTCCAAAAATTAAGGGTTGGGTTTGTTGGGTTGGTTTTTTTTCAGATTTTTAGGCTGCAGAGCCTTAGGAGATGAGCCTCATTCTGTCCTGCCAGGTAATTTTACTGAGGTCTACTGATTTCACTGGATTCCTGTAAAGACAGACTTTTGCTGCAGAAAAGATGACCATCTAAGCACAGGTTCTATAAATAGATACAATAAGAGACTCATAATTTAATGTGAACCAAGCTGTAGAGTGTTATGGAACTGAATCTATGTTTCTTCATATAGTATTTTCTTCTCATATAGTATTGTTCCCAGGGTAATAAACAGATGCATGAATCAAACTGGTTTGCCCCATGTATGAGGAAATACGGACAAAAGGATATGAGTTAATTTAACCATTTTGCTCATTTACAGCTTCCTAGTATTAAACCACACAGTGCTGGTAACCTGTTGTTTCCTTGATCTTTCTTATCCTTTCCAGGCTGGCCCCAGCTTTTTGCAAGACCCAATCTCCCCACACAGCCCTGCTGTAAAAGCTGCCTATCCACTCCCGTGGGCTACTTTTCTCAGGATTATTAGAGATCTCCCATCTCTTCGTTGACAACAGGGCTTGAAAACCAGAAAAACCCTTTAGCATGAACCTGTGCTGGGCTTCTGCCATCAGCTGAGCTGCAACAGCTTGGCATAACCTCCTTCTTTACACAGCTGGGTCCCAGGCTAGCTTTGGCCAAGGCAAAAAAAAAAGCTGGAAAATCTTTCCCATTCTTTAAAGAAAAGATGATAAAGACTGCAGCATCCATGGCATTATAAAACTGGGGCTGGGTTGTTTGGTGAGTTAGGACTGTTATTTCTAGGGATGCATGCATCACTCTGCCTCTGTGCACAGGCATCAGCCACAGGTGGACTTTCCTTTGGACCCCAGCTGAAGGATAATTTTCTTGGGAAGGGAGGCAATACTTGGGTTTTTGTTGTTCTACTTTTCCCTCCTGGCAGAGAGGATTCTGCCCTCAGACTCCAGTCATTCTCAGATGACTGTAGTAATAAAAATGGCCAGGAAAGTTTTAAAAGGATAAGAGAAGACAAAACCTTTTGATACCTATGAGCATGTAGGCCTTCATAGAAAGATGTCCAATGATTTGAGGGGATTCTGGACCAGACTATATGAACAGCATAAGAGCTCCTCTCTTGGCATAGGTAGGTAGGACCAGTGGCTGTTCTGTTATGCTGGGATATATATATTAGAGTTGTTCATGTGGGTAAAGTGGTAAAAAGATGACCATTTTTTTCTCTCATTGACTTGGTTCTGGTTCAACACCAGATTCTTGAGAGATTCATAATTTTCAGGTTCTTTAGTTAGTGCCATATTCCTAGCCAGATGATTATATTGTCTTCCTTTTTTACTATTTTTATGGTTTTGTTTTAGATTTTGCTTTGTGGGTTTTTTATTTTTATCCATACCTCTCCTATTTTGTACATTCAATGTGTCTGTTGACTACAGATAGAGAACAAGCCCCTTATTGCTGCCACAAATCCTTATTTACTTGCTAAGCTTTGTGATGAGAGTGCCCTGCAGTACCTTGTCTATGAAAACAAATTGTTCAGGGGGGTTCTGAAAGACTGTTTTATTCCTTTTTCTGTTGTTATAAGACAGGATATAAATGCCTTGTGACTTTCTCCTGACTGGCATAGGAAATGCAATATACACAAATTTAATGGAAAAAAATTGTCCTTTTCCCTGTAAGAAGCTGGGCTCTTGCTTGCTTATTTGGACCAACATGTTCTATTTTTAAAAGATTTATTGTGGAGGCTGCATTCTATATACGCAGTAGATTGCAACAGATGTGCATCTTCAGGGTATATTTCAGGCAGTGTTTTATTGTTAATATTAAAAGAAGCCTATGTGTTAAAGAAAACAGACAGAAATAACATCTATTGTGTATTACTAATGTGCAGCAGACAACATGCACAGACAGGCTTTATGTCTCCATTTATTGCTTACCTGCTGAAGCTACCTCGTAACATCCCAATAAACTGTTACAACCAAATTTTGTATATGGCATTGTGCTTCCAAGACTGGGAGTATTATTATCAATAGGGTTTGTTGTATGCAAGTAAGATGATCTAGAGGGCCAAATCCAGCTGGGCTGCTGGCGTGCAGTATACAGACTGGTCTTTATGTTGTTAACCTCTTAATTCAGGGCCCAGGGCTGTCTGATATTGGTTTTCTGATGCAGTATTACCTGGTACAAGTGGCATTAAAGAACTAGTTGTTAAGCTACATGACACGAAATTTTCTGTCATCATGAATATAAAGAAGCTGAAGCGTTGCAGTTGACTCGGCAAATAAAGGTGTTTTTTCACATTGATTCCAGAAAGATTCTACATATAAAATTCAGTTCATTCTCTTTAGCTGGAGATGAGATGTTGACAGTGTAATATATTTTAATTCTTTACATTATGTATCATAGGAAATTATTTTAATTGCTGCTTCCTCAGAAAATATTTCTAGGAATACACATCTTCCTGAGAAAAAGATTTGATGTTCTTGTGACCCTACAGCTTCCCCTTTGTATAGGAATCAGGGACCTTTATTAGCTGTTGTTACATGAATTTGTGAAAATGAAATTATAAACCACAGTTTCTAATCATTTCACCCAAATTAATTTTAAGTTACACTCTGGGTCTTAACATTCAAAATTTGAAATTCAGTCTGTCAGTTCCAAGATAAACCAATCAACAAGGAAACAAAAAATACATGACTTGTGAAAGTGGCAAATTAAATCTAGATCTCAGATTTCAAGTATTGGATGTTCTCAGAGTTTCTAACAGTTTACGAGGAAGAATAATTCATAAAGTAATCTATAAATAATGCCAATAATGAATCCATTTGAGATTTTCTCGGTTGACATAAAAACATTTAATGATCACAAGCAGTAGTGCTGTGAAAAATGTATTGTGCTTGCATCTCTATATAATTTGGTTGCCCTACAAGTTGTACCTTGCCCTCCCACATTGCTGCTGGTTTTCATGATGCTGTATTCTGAATTAGTATAACACTGTTGTTGGAGTTGTGCCCTTAACAGCAAGATTGACCCTGACCAACAGGTGAAAATCTGGTTGTTAACTATCCAACCCCTAATATTTATAATTATAGCAAAAATGCCATCTTAAATACATATAAAAGAAGTTAGAATCATAGAATCATTTAGGTTGGAAAGGACCTTTAAGATCATCAAGTCCAACCATTAACCTAACACTGCCAAGTCCAACACTAAACCCTGTCCCTAAGCACCACGTCTACACATCTTTTAAATACCTTTTAACACCCAGGAACAGTGACTCCACCACTTCCCTGGGCAGCTTGTTCCAATGCTTGACAACCCTTTTGGTGAAGAAAGCTTTCTTAATAACGAGTCTAAATCTACCCCGGAGCAACTTGAGGCCATTTCCTCTTGTCCTATTGTTACTTGGGAGAAGAGACCAACACCCACCTTGCTACAACCTCCTTTCAGGTAGTTGTAGAGAGCGATGAGGTCTCCCCTCAGCCTCCTTTCTTCAGGCTAAATAACCCCAGTTCCCTCAGCCGCTCCTCATAAGGCATGTGCTCTAGACCCTTCACCAGCTTTGTTGCCCTTCTTTGGACATGCTCCAGCACCTCAGTCTTTCTTGGGAGATGTTGCTTGATCAGTCCTGAAATTGATCAAGCAAGCTCGTAATTCTGTACCTGTAATTGGGACCTCTAGACAAAGCCCCTGAGAGTTAATATGTCCATCCACTCATAAAGATTCACTCGAACTTTCTGTCTGTGCACCTTGTTCCTAAATTAATTAAGTCTCAAAATTATAGCAAACATCTGATTTTACATTAACCACATCCAGTTACTGCTTAGGTCAACACCAAATCAGATTCAGCTAGCTGACTCTCAGGCCCTTAATGATTTGCCCCAGATCCTATTTTCAACTAAAAAAAAAAAAAAGGAGCCCAGGAGATGGATCTTCTGGGTGTTGCTAATTCTGATGGAAGAAGCTGATAACAAGTCAAATCCCTAAAAGGACACCAAAAGAGAAGCCAAAGAGGGGCTCCCTTGGGGCTCCCAAGGAGGGAAGGACTGCAAACATCAGCAGTATATTTTACCATCAGGGAGTAGCTGCTGTAAGCTGAACGGTGTCAGACAAGTGACAAAGGGAGTCTTTACTTATGAAGGTACATGGGCAGACAAAGGGTAGGGATAGGTAAAGGATTTGGTTCTGGAGACTGCTTTTTTAGGGCGAATTAGTCATAACCCACATATCTAATTTATTTGGGAATACATTCAGCTAACATTCCCCCAACAGAAATAAATTATGCCAAAGAGCGCCGCCACCACCCGGACGCCGGGCTGGCGGTGGGCGCCAGCCTCTCCTCCTGCAGCATGATGTCTTGCAGGCATGTTATGGCCACAGCTGTGTTTTCTGATGCGCTACCGCAGGTGGAGGTGCCCCGAGGTCTGCTCACCCCGGCAGGGGTGAGCCCTTTGGCTCCGTGCTCCACCCCAGCTTGGGAAGATGAAGCCCCTCGCTGAGCAACGAGCTGTCAGTGAAAATCGTCCTTTTTTTTCTCCCAAGTGACAAATATGCTTGTCTTCTCAGGCACCACGTGATGAGACAGTAGTAAGTAACTATGCTTCAGACCAGACGAAGGCACAACCATTCATGATTTTCCGTTTTTTGTCACATTAATTTGGGGGGGAGGGGAAGCAGGGCAGAGAAAAGGCTTTGAATCCAGACAGACATGTGTGCTTTAAATTATGTTTTGTGAATTGAAGCAAGGCAGATGCTTCCAACAAGCACACATTTTGCTGCTGTTTGCAAAGCAGACACACACTGGCACATGGTTGTAGGACATGAATTATACTTCTGTGCTTCTGATTTGTAACCACACCTGTATACCCTTAGAAATGCTAATAGAAAAAATATGAATTTAGGCACAAAGGAGAATCTAATAAGAGGAACATTTGAATGGGTAAGGAAATGCCTATTCCCCCCCATGCCCCCCCAGTCATTAGGACTGGAGGAACATGCTTATAGTAATTAGGTAAGATTGATTTAGAGGCCGAACACCACCCACAATTTGTGTAGTCTGGGGTCAGGCAGGCAGCTGCAGAAACCGCTCAGCTAATTATGAGAATTCACTGTTCGTTAATAGAATCTCTCTCCACAAACAGCAGCTGTGTGTTTGCTCACGCAGATTATTAATTCTGGCCTTGCCTCAGCTGCAAGTTTCTGCTGCGTCGAAAGGAATCCTCTGATAGAAGTGTCAGTTATCACCCAAGCGATGCCAGGGGAGAAAGGAAAAGCAAAAAGAAAGGAAAATATCTTCTAATCACAGGTGGATAAAGATTTTTTGCAGATACCTTCCTTTTTTGCCTCTTACTCCCAAACAATTAAATGCCAATTTTGGAACTCATTAATCTGTAGGCAACCTAGCGAGATCTAATTTATACCTGTCAGGAGCAATGGGCAGCAGCTAATAGGAAAATAATTGCAATATAAGTCTGCTTTCCCACTTGATAGTATGCTTGCTTTTAATGACAAACCTTTGATACGGCAACATCAGAACATTATAAAAGATATTGTCTACATCAGACCTACAGCTAGGTGCATCCTCCTCTTAGTGACAGGTTTAAAAAAAAGTGCATGCTTGTATTTTTCTCAAAAAATGAACAGGAGCAACTCAACAAATGTGGCGTATGATCATTTGCAGATATAAACTTCAGCTTCTTAGCAAATGAGAAAATAAGGTCAGCTTTATACGTAAGATACCATATCTCACTACATAGATAGAAATAAAATATGCACATAAATGATTTGCTGTAAAATCAAGATTTGAGTAAATCTTGGCTCAGTCAAAGTAAATGCTGAAAGTCATATTTGTGTTAATAAGGAGAGCAATGCTTCCTAGGTTCTTAAATTTTATAACCATATAGAATATTAGGGCTTTTTTTGAGAGCTGAATTTCTTCTCTGTATTGTATTGGTGTCATAGGATGAACTAGCTTGTATTCAGGTAGGATCTCATCCTGCAAAATTCAGAAACATATTCAGGAATGTTGACATATCTGTGAACAGAAGGTTCCTGTTGTGAAAGATAAAACATCCATATTGTGCATTTGGATGGAGATGTGTGGGAAGCATGCAAAATATACCCATCTGCACAAGTAAAGGGGAGCAAGAGCCCCATCTTTACATTACACTGCCTTGTGAAATAGGTACATGTCATGTTTGCTTAGACCATTTAACTAGGCCAGAATATAAAGATTTTCTTTGCAATGTTACAGAGCTCAATTTAATGGTGAGTGATCATCAGTGTGAGGAAACACAACTGATGCAATGATTTAGTAAGAGCTGTATTCCTGTAATAAATATAGCATACTGTTGACCGTCAGAAAATTAAACTGTTGGGCTGGTGGTAGGCAAACCAGATCCAGTTAATCCCCAGTGTGTTTCTGTTTATTTCAACACTGCAGCAAAGTTGTCCCGATACAAACTTGGTCCAATGTGTTTTGCTGCTTTAAACGTTGGTACTCAGAGAGAGGACAACATGGGTCAGTAGGCTGTGATAATGTGATATAAAGCCCTCTAACAAATGCTTTTGAAAAAATGTTTTTTCCTACAAAAGTGAAATGAAAAAAATCCTCTGAGTAAACACTTTGTTGTTTTTTTTTTTACTAAAATAAATATTTCAATATTTGGTTTGGGGTTTTTTGAGAATCCCTCAAAGTTTCTGTGAAAGTAAACAAAAATGTTCATGTTCACTCATCTTTTTTCATGAGGGAAAATATTTTGTGGCCAGTGCTTTCTTCTTGAGTCCTAAATTTGTAATTTTTCAAATACAAACGCAGCCTAAATTGGCAGTTGAATTATTCCAACTTCCCCTCAAATCCCTAATGTAACTTTTTCATGAAAAGTCTTGTAGCGACTTGCAGGCAATTGCACAAGGAAATGCCAAATCTTTCCAGATTTCATGAGCATCTGTACAAATCTGGTCCTTATTAGCAAAGACCTATTAACAGAGAAGGTTATGATAACTTTTTCACTAGAAATGACCTTGCCCTATTATTCAACATGTACTAACTTGCACATTTAAACCATTCTTTCTTGCCTTCTAAAGTACTGATACCCTATTAATAGCAATGAGGCATCAATCCTATGAAAGACAAACTGTAATTAATTTTCTGAAGCGCTTATGCACATCAGTGTGATTGCTGTTGGTAAGTATTCAGGGATCAGTAATGACCACTCTGAACTTGTGAAAGTAATTTGTGTCAGTGAAGGAATAGCTACAATAGATTTGAATGCTTTTTCTATTACTGAATGTTTGTTATTCATGTTACACTACGAAAGTCTCCTTAGGAGATTTGCAGGTGTATAAAATGCCTAAGTTAGATCTGACTGTGAATTTAAAGTGCATCAGAACACCTACCCTCTGTGATAAACCATGGGTTTGGGATAACAAACTCATTTAGTTATGTTAAGGCAGGAAAAAAGAAAGTGGTGTTTGAATAAGTAGAAGCCGACTGAAAAAACCCAGAATTTTCCTTGTGTTGAGGTGAATTACAAACTTGAACCTGATTTTTCTAATTAATTCCAAGTTGATTTTTTAGGGCAGAATTTAATCGGGGTCTACATGGTGACTAGTTTTATATATTTAAAGGAATGGGAACATTGCATAGTTTAGTCACTTATTCTTTACCATGAGCTTACAGATGTAAGCATAAAATTAAAAAATCCTTGTAAAGGCAATCAGCTATTTCAGAATTCCCACCACAAAGTTAAAACATCAAAAAAAAAAGAAAAATAAAGGCTTGCCAGGTCTAATGCAATAACAGAATGATAAAATCATTTAACTTGTAGGTTGCCATTTCTGTAAGGGTTTTTTTATCATAGGTCAGAAATTCAGCTGCTGTTCCTGTTTCTGGGTTCATGAACATTGTCAATATCTTTTACCTTAACCTTCCATTTTCCAGGTTTTGTTCTGCACTTTTGAATGTAATGAACTGAATTGAATTTCATTCATCTTCTACTTAGAAATCAGGTTTGACAAGAAGGCCATGACTATTTTAGTTAATGAACATACTTAGAAAATATCCCAGCAGACCTCAAAAGGTTTACTAAGAAAGCTCTCTATGTATTAAAAGGTGACAAAATCATTCAGTGTTTTTTGGGTTGAGTTCTTAAAAATGTCTACCAGCCACAAATTGCTACCGCGTAGAGACAGTTGAATTTGTCACTGTTGATGATATACAGCTTAATGTGGACAAAAGTTAGAACTTCCTCACAGAGAGATTAGAATCTAAATCTATCAAAACAGGTTCCCAGCCCAAGGCCAGCTTCATTTACTGACATGGGAATCCAAACTCTCACATGGTTGCAGTCAGTTCTGTTGGTCTCAGACACCCTGGACCAGCTGTGTGGGGTACCCTCATGCTACACAACCACCCAAACAATCCAGAACCATAAGCATTTACTGACCGTCTTAGAGACCAGCCAAAAGGATGACTCTCCAGAGCTGGGTCCGCTCTAGCCCTTTCATATATTGCCTTTTTTTTTTTTTTACTTTCTTTTCTACCACAGCTTTCACTGATGAACATGTGGTTTCATGCAAAACACTCCTTCTACCCTAGCATAAGAGAGGCTGGGAGGTAGGACTTATTGCTGGGCCAAGCACCTCCTCCCAGCCTGCCCTTTTCTGCAAACACAAATATTGTTTATTTTTGCCAGGAGACATTTGCAGGCACAGACCACAGCACATCTCTGACATTCCAGTTGCTGGATTGGTCCCCAACATGGATGGGCACAGGCCAGTGAGGGCTTGTCCACATGGACTCTGGTAGCAACTTTGTGGACGAAGTTTCTTTTCTAACATCTAGATATGTCTCTTCCAGGGCTCAGACTTGCAGTGATTTGTACTATAGCCTGGCTCCCCTCCCTAACCATTCCTTCTCCTTTTTCCTTATATACCTTTCCGTGCACCTCTCCATATTTCTCTATTCAAGTCCATTCTGCTAATGAATTAAAAAAACACCTTGCTTTCCTAAACATGGTCAAACTACTGGACATATAGCACTATTTAACAGTTTTCTAAAGATTTCTAAGCAACTGCTTACAGTTGCACCAGGGCAGAGTGGGAACCACCTTGAGTTATTTGAGAGAGGGAGCAGGTAGCCAAGAGTTCCTCTTTCAGCTCACATTTCTGTGACTTTGAAGTAGAAAGTTTAATGACTTCTTTTTCTACAGCCTTGAAATGTTCCAACAACATATCACTGAGTTTTATCATCACTGCTTCCATTTAGATGGCCAGGGATTTGAAACGGCTGCTATTACCTGGTTTGCTGTTTTCATGCCAACTTCTAAACACTGAAATATCTGTTTGTGCAGTAGTACTATATATCACTAATACATGCTTAAAATGTACGTGAGCTATATTTCCCAATAGGAACTTATGTAAACAAGTCTAAGGACAGATCATACTTTAAATTGTAAAAAAGAGATAAATACTGCTGAATTATGATGCTCTGGTTTTCCTATTATATCAATATTTTTATCAAGTGATCAAAACTGAAAAGTTCTCAGGAAACCTAAGCCTTTCTATCATTAACATGTTATACAATTTCAACATAATTCACCCCTATTGAAAAAACACTGTGAAATAGAAACTAGGTTTATCACTTCGCCATGTAATCCTTCTCTAATTCTATTGCAGTACTGTTTCAACTTTGTCAGACAAAGTTACTCCTTCCCTTAGTTTCATTTACACTTACAAGTATTTTTACTTAGTGTGGGATTTCTAATACCAACATTTGTTGTTTGTGCATCAGGTTGCCAAGCCCTTTATATAATGGGAATAATTTCAAGATTATAATGATATCCCCTGAAATAAATTATTTAATATATTTCTTGAAAAAGGAAGTAAAGGAACTCTTCTGGGTAATTGGTGTGCAGTAAGCCACAGCACCAGTTGTATATTCATTTTTCTCCAATGTATGCAATTATCCACTCAGCCTGTATCCATTAATATTATTTTTCTTTCTAAGCTGGAAATATATAAAGCCATTAGAAAATAATCCAAAGATTTCTATTTGCTGAATAAATTTTAATTTGCATGGCACCAGGAATTTTTTATTAATGGGAAATAAATTATTGCAATCTTATGGAAGGCGACAAGTTAATAGCTTTGTGAAAAGTAATGGAGAGAAAATGATCTTGAAAAGGTCAGGTCTCCTGTCACAATGTCTTTATGCACAATTAAAACAAGTCAAGAAAGTGGCTATATAATCAGGACCATGAATATGCATTATATCCTAATGAGAGTGTGAAGATGGAGATGGGTTAGTGCTAAAGTCATGGTGAGGTGGTGACATAAAAATGGTAATTTGTGATGTAGTATTTAACTACGTGCTTCTGTTTCCTTTGGGAGAATTAACTCATTGCTACCTGGCTATTCATTATTTTACCTTTACCAGGATACTAAGTGCGAAGAGACTTCTCTGCAGGAACACATATACACATAGGATGTCATTTACCCTTATATAAAAACTTGCCCTAAATTTATGATTGTAAATCAGAAAATATCTCTCTGATATC
Source organism: Anhinga rufa (assembly GCA_013400875.1). NCBI lineage: Eukaryota > Metazoa > Chordata > Aves > Suliformes > Anhingidae > Anhinga > Anhinga rufa. Next base: position 10,286 of record VZTV01074208.1, on the reverse strand, counting down.
ACTGCAAGAACTCCAGAATGTTTGTTATCATTACATTTTTAATTATAGAAGTTGAAAGGCATTTTCACATCACATAGTAGATCTAATATATCATGGCTCAACCTTTCTAAAAGTATTTTATTTCCTAAGGTGCTCCTGGCACCAGGGAGGCACCCACCTTGAAGGGGGAACTATCATAATCTTCCATGGCTCTGGCAGCATCCCTGCATGGAGGAAGTTTCACATGCATGTTATACGCCACTCCTCTCTACTCCCTCTCAAAAAGAAGAGATGGAACTTTGCAAAAGTAGAAGAGGAAGGTCATGCCTTTGTTTGCAACTACACCCCAGTTCCTGTTAGGAAACCTGCTTTGAAATATGCCTGTCTAGAAATAAGCATCTACAAGAAGAAATTAACTTACCTTCTTAAGCACTGAATTTTCTCCTGGTAATGGCTGTTTCAGTGGTCCCAGCGCTGTTAATGGGTGCTATGGAGTCACGGTGACTATTCTACACTGTAATTGAAAATCAGTATGAACATTCTGATTCAGTGGTCATTTAATAAAAGATAATGGTCACTGAACAATGATTCTGATTAACTAATGACAATTTAAAGGTTTATAACACCTCTCACAGCACTGCTTATTCAGAATGCTATTAGAAGTTACTGCTTAAGAGCTTGGTTTATGCTCAAAAATAGGAATAACTAGGGGGGGAAGCAGATGCAGCTGGCATCCTATAATGCTCTGTTTGGGTGGCAGAGTCGTATTCAGTCCATGCTGATTAGAATTCCATAGATGGGCATTCAGCCCATAGCTCTTCCCATATATTGGCTCACTTAGGCTATATTTTTCTTGTTTGCTGCTTGCTTCTTTGCCCATCATACTATAGGTTTCTCAACTATATAATCATTGGATATTATAAACGAGAATAGAATTATGTGCTTTTGTGCTGAAATGCTTATCAGGATTTTTTTATACTTTTGGTGTTATGAGATTAAGCTTCAAAACTTACACAATGAGCAGAAAATAGGCTACATATACAATTTACACTTTCATGTCCTGTCTGGTTACCAGGGGTCAGCGAATTAAGGAGCTGGACCTGTCACTGTCACCCTCTTTAGCCTTGAGCAGGCTTCACCACGTTCCTGTTTCTAGCTCTCTCACCTGTAAGAAACCAGTTGGGATCTTCCCTATATGGAATTAATAACTTTCAGCCTAATTGTGGCCAGAGCAGATGTGGTACGGCACCCATGGTTACGTCCTACCACAAATATGAGAGAGTTTCTTACCTGGGATCATACCTGGCAGCATTTGTGGGGTTTTAAAAAGCTGAGGCAGCAGGTACAGGGTTGTAAACAAAGTACCTGTAGCACTGGTGGGGTTTGTCACTACAGGCCCTCAACAGAGGTTTCACTGTCCATATAACTGTGTATTTTTGTTTTGATATTGTCTCATAACTGTGTGGTTGGTCATGGTGACTGCAGCCTCAGTCCATGTCATCAGACCTGGCTGCAGTATCCAGGCTTTGAGGTTTCCAAACAGGTATGTGGAGCTTGAGCTGTCAGTTTAATATGTGCTTTGAAGATGAAGGGCAGTGCTCCTATTGAAGGAAACACTAAATCAAGAAAACTGGTAAGAGTGAAGTGCATGAACTTGGAGAGTGAATGGTATTTACCTGGCTCAGCACTCTTCCAGAGATCTGCAAGATTGTCTGAGGCTAATCTCCAGCCTCAGAAGGGCTTTCTGAAGAGTATGCCTTCATGGTACAATTTAGATGCAGAGGTCCCTGAGCAAGTAAATATTCAAGCTATTGATTCTAAGCATTTTACCCAGGTCTGGAAGTAAGGCTTCTCAGTCAGAGAAGCAGGTTTTATTAACTTGGAGTGAGACCCAGACAAAAGGTGTCTTTCAAATTCTTGACCCAGGCTGGCATAGATGCAGGCACACAGGCACCCCGTGCATACAAGCATCCTGCTCCCCGCTTAGCATGGGCAACCCAGCAGAAGTGCCTCTGCTCTCTCTGTCTAGATAGGCTGCCTTGCTATAAAGCTCTTCAGCTTCAGCTTGGTTTACTGATGTCTACTGTAGGTAGACAAGGAGGAATGGCCGCTTATACTGCCAGCCCCTGAATCCCTCCAGCAGAGCAGGGCAAAGCACTCATTGGGTCTCTGTTATATTATCTCAGCTTGAAGACCAAGTCAGTACCCTGAGATTCGATGGACAGATTTTCTAAACATCAACCGATCACTTCAGCAATGAGTTCAGGCTTGCTTGTAGATGTCTCCATTATATGAGATGGTATATCAATATGCTGATCAAGGTCAGCTGCATTTCTCATTTTCTACTGACCTTGTGCATTTGGCTTATGTGCTGTTAAAATACTTGGATGGTATTTCCAGGTACCTTAGTTTTACTGTGGGGAAACAGAAGTTCACCAAGTAATGTAGGTGGGAAGAAATCATCTGCATTACTTACACTGCTGGTTTTGAAATTAATTGTGTTGACTCAGGGGAAAAAAATCCAAATGTTTAAATGGATAGTTCAAGGAAAAATTTCAGTTTTGGTACAGTTATGGTAGAAAAAAAAAGACGATAATATTACATGCATATATAATGCCACAAAATTGACATTTTTTCTTTACAGTTATGATGGCTTTTCCTCAGATTAAATCTCATTTTGAATTCTTGCCTTCCTAACTAGGAAAAGTAATAGAAAGAATCCAGACGTGGCCAGTGAATATCTCTAGGATGGTGGAGAGGCTTCTGTAAATACCAGGATGGTTTTTTGTTGCTGCTGCGAGTGGTAGAAACAGTAGTAACATGCATAGCCCTGGTGCTTAGGAACTGCAGTCATGCACCAGGACCCTGAGCTTGAACAGCATTGTACAAATACTCAGTTCTGAGTAGATATGTACAAAAAAGGTTATGAGTTAGGCACAAAAAATGAGTGGATTACAAAAGACACATAAAATGCTTTGAAGAACGAATTGAAAAGTAAATTAAAACAGCATCTTATCAAAAATGAGGAAAGAGCTAAAAAAAGTCATAGGGATAAAACAAAAAGATATGATTTATGCAATACATGCTGACCTTGTGAAACTTATTGCCTTAAGATATTGTTTATGTGAAGAGTTTAATAGGATTTTAAAGATTAAGATTAAACCTCTATATAGGTAAAAGGGAACATGTGTGTCCCTTAAATCATAGAATCATAGAATCATAGAAAGGTTTAGGTTGGAAGGGACCTTTAGAGGTCA
>VZTV01074202.1:1205-14402 GCA_013400875.1 Anhinga rufa | reverse complement strand
AGTCCAAGGTAGCAGTTCAGCTGGCCCCCATCCTTACTTCGCCAAGAAATGAAAACTTATCATTTTGCGATTGCTATGCCCAAGACAGCCTCCAACCATCACATCACCCACAAGTCCTTCTCTGTTTGTGAACAACGGGTCCACTGGCTGCCTTCCCTAGTGGGGTCACTCACCAGCTGTGTCAGGAAGTTCTCTTCCACACACTCCAGGAACCTCCTGGATTGTTTCCTCTGTGCTGTGTTGTATTTCCAGCAGATATTTAGTAAGTTGAAGTCCCCCACAAGAACAAGGGCTAGTGATTGTGAGCCTTCTCTCAGCTACTTATAGAATATTTCATCTGCCTCTTCACCCTGGTTAGGTGGTCTACAGAATCCCACAATTATATCTGCCTTGTTGGCCTTCCTGCTGAGTCTTACCCATCAACACTCAAACCCATTGTTTCTGTCTGTACTTGGCCAGATCCTTTGCTGGGACAAAGAGGTTGTCATTGACTCTAAGGATATTGCCCTAATTAACATTAGCTGAAAATCAAGTATTAGGATTTTTAATTCTTCATTCTTTTCTTTTTTTGATCTAAGATATGTCTTTTCAAGATGAACTACTGAATATACTCCCTTTAACCTGCCAGAACATGAAAAGTCTTTGTATAAGATTCTCTTTCTCTAGCATGCCACTGGGCAGTTCACCAAACTTCTACTGCAACTTTCTTTTTTCAGCCCAAAGACTATCTTTCAAATACAGTCTTTCTGAGGGAGAACTCCTAAATTTGTCACCACCATTCTGCATAGCTGCTTTGCCATAGCCCTTCCTATAAGAAAATACATCCAAACCTTTTAGCACAGCCTCGGAGGAGCCCTTGAGGTGAGCTGATACAACCCAGGGTTCTGAGGGAGGCCCCAGTTTGTCAACTCTTTGACCCTGTGAAGAAGAACAGAAGAATTAAGGTCTTGTCTCCTCAACGAGAGGAAAGAAGTTTTGATGGTTTTAACAATTGTAATAATTTTTTAATGACCAGTGCGAGGGCAGTTTACATCTACATGTTACATATTACAAACATCACAAAACTCACCATAATGCTTTAAGGTGAGCTTAAACTCAGAGGAACCAGTTCTGGCAGCTTCAGATCTGTTTCAGTAAAGTCTGGCAGGTTTGCTACTTCACTTGATGTATCTAGGGTCACATTCACATCATCTATGAGAAGTAGCTAATTTTGACATCATGACTTCTATGGCATCTAAGTTCATAGATTCACAGCATGGTTGAGGTTGGAAGGGACCTCTGGAAGGCCTTTGGTCCAACCCCTCTGCTGAAGCAGGGCGACATAGAAGGAGTTGCCCAGGACTATGTCTAGAAGGCTTTTGAATATCTCCAAGGATGGTGACTCCACAAGTTCAAGGAAACTGAGTAGATTCACTCTGTCTATTTAGTCAGGTTGAAGATTTAGGTTCCTCATACACTCAGTGAAATAAACCAATACTGATACCTCAGTTACTCAGACATAAAGGTGTATAGGATCTAGATCCTATAATCCATGTGCACATAAAAATATCAGCTTTCTTTTTTAATTATTTTTTGAGGAAGCTACCGGTTCTCAAGTCTACTAGAAACCCTGAAACATGTCTGAAGAAGGGTATGAAGTTCAAGGGAAGGTTCAGCTGCCTAGATGTAGGTTTTGTGTGTCATTTCAGGTAGCCAACAAAGCTTCTACAGGAGCTGGAGGCCAAATAACATATTCCACAGCCTACAACACAACAAGATGACTATGTGTAGGGAACTGAAGTCAATAGAAAGAAGCTGAAAGATTTGTGCCTCACACTTCCTTCAGCCGCTCCCCATCAGACTTGTTCTCCAGACCCTTCACCAGCTTCATTGCTTTTCTCTGGACACGCTCCAGCACCTCAATGTCTTTCTTGTACTGGGGCCCAAAACTGAGCACAGTATTTGAGGTGCCTGGGTCTAGGTATTCTGTGGCTATACTATTGCCTGTCCAGGAAAATGGAAATTATTCCATACTGAAAATAGTTGGAAACCAGGGAAGAGGACATGAAAATATAAAGGAAATAGAAACACAGCACAAAGCCATGCTATGCAGATTTCACCTGTCTTTGCGACTGAATCTAGTCCAATATCCCACCAACATCTAAGGACTCTTTGGACCTAGTCTGCTGCTTCCAGAACTTGTGTTAGTGCCCCTGGCTGTGCTAAATGATATCACAGAGACATCCAAGCTTGTTTTAAACACAGCAGTCTCTATATAGCACTGCTCTGCATGGTGTGGACTCGCTTAGGCAGACCAGGATACCCCATTATACCTGACATTGCCAGCCTTCGTGACTATGTTGCTGTTCCCACATTCCTCAGCACTATCCTCTAAACTTTAGGATCAGAGATCAGAAAACTGCACAAAATCAGTTCTACAGCACAAATCTAACCCTTGCAGGAAAAAGCTGAAAAATATGAACAGAGTCCATCCTGGAAGATGTTCTCAGAATGCCCATGATTGTTTATTTATAGAGCTATCCTTTGCGATACTTATTTATAGAACTGCCCTATGCCATATTTAGGTCAGTCTCAGCTTGTGGATTGCTTGGAAATGTCAAAATTGTACAAAATTAATAGAAACATCCACCCACAAAGGGCAAAATCCTACCTTCCTGTCCAGGAAAATTATTTTTGGCTGTACAGGAAGCTGCTTCTCAATTTCTCCATCTGAGGGCTGCACATGAACAGAGATGTTATAGGGTCTCGCATACAAGCATGTTCCTGGGTGTTGTCTGCTTCCATTTCTGTCACATGCAAAGGAATGTTAAAAAAAAATAAAAACCAGAAAAGTTAATGCTATGAAAATACCCAGTGCTAGTCCCAGAGGTAAATCACACCTTGTCTATGTCTAGGAATGACATGTTACTTTCTGTTCACAGGATTTTCTACCTTTTTAATGCAGGTGGTGATACCTAGTGTCTCTTATGAATAGGAAGGACCACTATACCAAACGACTACTAATTTACCTTATCAGGGCACTTTGATTCCTTGGATGAGAGCAGCATGTATGGAAATATTAAACAGACATCACCTCCAAGCAGACAGCAGCACCAAACTAACAAAAAAAAATTCCTTTTGTTTCAATCCCCAGTTTACAGATGGAAAAGTGAGAAATTAACAAAATAAATTATTTCCTTGGTATCACATTGGAAGTATGTGGCAGAGACGGGGATTTTATGGATTCAGAACCCCAGTTCCCTAGCCCCTAAGTCTTCATTGTACTGCATTGACAACAGTGGAGGCTGCAAATGCTTCCTGTCCAGCAGAAAGATTTCCAATGAACACCTTTGAGCTCCTCTAAAACCAAAGTTTCAGTTCTTCTACATAAGCACAGCACTTACGGGGCTTTACTGCATTTCTTTATCCTGCCATACCTGTGTTCTGATCCTTCATTATCTACGAAGCCTGCATACCAAAACACAGCAGTATACAGACACCCCATCGAAAGACATTGTTTTTTCCAAGACTGAAATTTAAATTAGAGCATCCCAGGAGAGGGCTTTTGCATTTGAATAAAGAATCAACACTTTATTCTGAGCCTCTATCATTTCATTCTCTCTCCCAGTGCTTTGTGTCATTTAGTATCTCATATATATATATAATTTATATATATATAAAAAACTGTAATCTGCAATTGCAGTGAAGTGGCTGGGGCTTTGGTATTGTCTTGAAATGAAAGTAGAAAAGCTATTCATTCATCTGTAGTGTTTGCTTAAAGGTGTTTACAAACAGAAAATAAATGGAGCGTAAGTTTCCTTTGGTTTAACTCAGTTTTTTATTTTTAGGTTTTGGCAGGGTTTTTTTCTGGGTGTTACTATGCATTACAAACCAGAAACTGTTTATACTGCAGCTGATGGGAAAAACTGGTCTGAACCACAGACACTGGGAAGGTCAGCTAAGGGTTTAAGGATACCTGCAGTGTCAAGAGTGAGCTCAAGGATTTAAGTTTCAATTCTTATCTGGGTTCTTTTTCTTTTTTGTTAGTGGAAAGGTCTGAACGTCAGTGTTATGTTTGAAATTCATGTCGAAGGCACCAATGCGTTCATCACTGCTCTTATCCACCTCCTTCCATAAATGTGCATTCATCACTGTAACTGAAACTCACTGCAGGAACAATACACGAAGTCAGTCTTGTTTTCATGGCAGAGATCTGCACTTTCTGTGAGCTCCCTGGCTCCAGCTGAGTCTAGACAAGTTTAGGCAAGTCTTGGCATGGCTTCTGTAAGCCCAAAATATTTCTTTTTTTATCTCCAGCTTCTTTAAAACTGCCAACAAACAGGAAAAATGTTGCCATGAAATGCCCTGACTCCACACCCCAGGCCCTACGTGGTAAAACTGTGCTCATCTCACACTTAAAGGAAGGCTGATGCAAAATGTGGTTGTAGGAAGTAGTTCCCACTCCCTAGGGTGAGTAATGGCAGAGAAAAGAAAACAAAAATACACATGCATGGTTAAAAATTAATGTCTGTTTGCAGGTAATTTGAATCCAGCTAACACAGCACAGAACACGGTGCTTACATCCCACATGGTCCAACCTGACTCTCACTGTGAGGGAGCCCCTGCCTTAGGGTGCAACTCTGCACATGGTGAGTTATGTTCCTGCGAGTGAGTATCAGTGTGGAGGAGGAGAGAGGAGCAGCCTGCTGCTCCCCTGATGATTTGTGCTGGAAGGAAAATAGGATTTCCTGGCACAGCTTTGCAGCTGGGACATGGGAACGGACAAGCACGCCTGTAGCCTAGCAAGGGGTGGAGCAAGGAGATCTGCCTTCCTTCTGATGGGCAAGAAGAGCATGCTGTTGTGTCACTACCCAGAAGTGTCATGCCAGGAAGGAGCATGCTGGTTTGCAATTGCCTGCTGACAGCACTCAATGGGGAGCTGCTCAGTTGCTCAGTGCCTTGGAGCTCTTCTAAATGTGGGCACAGCAGGCAAGCAGGCACTGCTCGTGATGCCTTAGTCAGCAGAGACGCCAGGGTCAGGATCCCAGATCCATTCACCATCAGTGCCAACACGTGTCTGCAGAACATGCCGAGACTCTGCAGGACAGCAAGTGTCTGCTCTTTAGTAACATGGAAATTAGAGGGTCTACTGCAGGTATTAACGCATGATTGAGAAATTAAGTGGAGAGATTCGGGGCAGAGGGAAGGAAGTCTCCCTGAAATCAAGGAGACTTTGTCATTTTATTATAATTACAATAGTAACTATAATAATAATGATACAAATAACAACTATAATAATAATAATAACAATAACAACAATAATAATAGCTATTATTATCAGTTGACTTCAAGGGGAAATAGATCAGATGTAGAGCCTGGGTCAAGAGTCCTTTAAAGTCAATGGATATATCTATATGAGAAAACACAGATCTATATTAGAAATAACAAGCCTTGGCACTGAAACTTGATCACCTCTATAGTTTAACTGTCAGTCCATCACAAGCTGTGGTCCAGGCTCTATAGCAAAGTCCAGGACGATGCTCATATGGTCTGGGAGTTCATATAGTTAGAGAATATTTGGATGAGATCACCCTGAAGTGGTGGGTGAGAGAATTTAATTTTATGGACATAGGCTGATCCATATCAGCTGGCCAGAGTGTCAGAGAACAGTCCCTGGCATATCTGATGGTNAGGACATGGACCTGCTGGAGCGGGGCCAGAGGAGGCCACGGAGGTGATCAGGGGCTGGAGCACCTCTGCTGTGGAGACAGGCTGAGAGAGCTGGGGTTGTTCAGCCTGGAGAAGAGAAGGCTGCGGGGAGACCTTATTGCGGCCTTCCAGTGCTTAAAGGGGGACTACAAGAAAGCTGGAGAGGGACTTTTTACAAGGGCATGTAGTGATAGGACAAGGGGTAGTGGGTTTAAACTGAAAGTGGGCAGATTTACATTAGATACAAGGCAGAAATTGTTCGCTAAGACGGTGGTGAGGCACTGGAACAGGTTGCCCAGAGAAGTCATGGCTGCCCCATCCCAGGAAGTGTTCAAGGCCAGTTGGATGAGGCTCTGAGCAACCTGGTGTAGTGGAAGGTGTCCCTACCCATGGCAGGGAGGGTTGGAAAGAGATGATCTTTAAGGTCCCTTCCAACCCAAACCATTCTATGGTCCTATGATATGTTTCTCTGGTATTTACTTTCCTAATAAACATAGACAATGAAACTAATTGAACAGTTGTCTGGGTATGTCTGCAACGCTAGTGTTGTGGCATCAGTATATGCTTGGAAGGGGAAGGAGACTGGGAATAATTTGAGGAATGAATACATCAAAATACATGATCAAGCCAAAGAGATTTTTTTTTTCTTGAAAAGGTGGGGATTGCTGGTGAGTAGAAGACAGGTTACAAGAAAGTAGATGCTGTAGTGAATACAAGAGATAGGCAAGCTGATGACTTCTGTAAGGCAAAGTAAGTGCAAATTCACCAGAAGGGCTGTCAGGATTTCAGTATCTTTGGGTGAGAAGTGCTTTTTCATGTCATGTGGTGATGAGGTTAGCCAGATACCAGGTACCTGTGCCCTCTCAGCTGCACTGTTCAGAGCTTTGTCTCCCCTTGCAGATCTTATTATTAAGTAATAGAGACAGGGAAAGAGACACAAGCATCCAGAAGGTGGTGAGGATTTGGAGATCATTCATACTTTAAGTAAAAGAGCAATCCAAAGGATTACTTTCATTTCCACAGACGCCCATGTTTTGCCATGGTATACTAAGAAATCAAAGCTAGAGGAAATAAACTCCAGTGGAAAGCAGGCTTCGGCTTTCCTTAACAACAGAGAAACAATAAATATGTAATGCTGATCATATCTCCTTATTAGAGCTAGACTAACAGACTGAACAGGACCCATGGTTCCAGGCATTACTGACGTCTCCCTTCTTTGATGTAGGTTGAGTCAATAAGACCAAAATTCAAAAAAACTAGGCACCTAAATGAATATTCTAGCCAGCACCAGCAGGGAGCTTTGAACGAAGCCGTATGTCTACTGCCCTGGAGGTCAGATGCTGTGATGGCAGAAAGCTAATAAGAGAAGATCTAGTAGTGCGAAGAAGTAGCAAGGGGGCCTAGGCTGACGGTGAACTGGGATAAGAAGCAAGTAGCTGAATTGCTTCTGTGGGCAAGGCTGGACAAGAGGACTATGCTTCTTTAACTAGTAATTTTGAGTATTTCCTTTCATAAAGCAAAGATGCTTTAGTTAGAAACTGGATATTTTGTGGTTGTTGAAAGCATCAGAGAAGTTGGGTAGACTGAAAAAGTTCTGAAAAAGTTCTGAAAAAGAGGTCCAATGCATGCTTTCTTGGAGTATGTATTAATTAAAATACCTAGTCTTTTTGACCAACTTCTTCTGACATTATGTTTGGGGGCACTACCACCGTCACATCTCCATTTACCCGTTTGCTAGAGACTGTCCAAGCTCCAAATGGCATCCAATCTACCCTTCAGGATTTTTTTTCCTCCATTGTACAAATCAGTAAATATAGTCACAGATCATGAACACAGCTGTCCAGGAACACACAGACATGTCTCCCCCATAAGGTAAGTCTTCCCCCCCTGCTCAGACAGCCTTTGTTTAGCACTTTTTAATCCCAGTGGCACCAAAAGCTGAAGGCAAGGAGCTGCCTGGTGGATGCAGCTGGTGGAGTCTAGATTCTTGTGGTCTGGAGTGATAAGACACCTTAAAAAAAGAAAAAGAGGGAAACTAGAGGGATTAATGGATCCACTCAAGGGTGAGGTGGGATCACCAGGAGCTTTTAGAAGGAGACAGACAGAACCAATGCATCAGATAGGAGAGAAACACCTTCCAAATTCATTAGTGACTTCCATTAATTGCTGTAGATGAGTGGAAATACCCCTACTTACAAAGCTGCCTGCTAGTGGCAAGGAGCTAAGCCAGGCCTTCTCCATAACACACTCCTGAAGTTTACTGTCAGAGAAACGTCTTTTATTAAATGTAAACAGCATCCCGCCAGAGGTCAGAGCCTTGCCGCTGCTGCGTATCCCAAGGTAATACCACTTTAAGCTCCACATAAACTCTTAAACAGTTTCTATCCTAAAACCAGACCGTAGGTGGTACAGTTTTTTACGATATGTTATAATACTGCAATAAATCTGTTAGCTTAAAATCGAATCTCCGTGGCCTTTTAGAGAAATCATCATTAAATGCAAGGCCCTGTTAATGATGCCATCCCAGTGAAATTGTTTAATCTGCTAGGGGGGTGAAAGGTCACCAAATGAATTTTTTATAATACATCAACTTGACACGCAATAGGGAAAACTGTAATAGATAAAAGCAAAGGAAAAGGGCACTGTCTTCTTCTGATAGGTCAATAGCAGCCAAGAGAGTCACTCATCCACTTTTCCTTCACTACCGTGCTCCTTTTCCATTTAATATGGACACCCAATTAATACCTCAGCACCATAGACAACCTCATTTTAGGTGAATTATAGCAATTTCTTCCCCCTTCTCCGAAATGAAAGTGATCACAATACATCATAGCATTGTGCGAATTAACGTTAATTGATTCGAGTTACCAAGCATTGATGGGCCACTTCTATAATCTGGTCCTTATTGGGAGCTGGAAGGGATGGAGGGAAGATTAGATTGCATCCTCCGTTGCTTTGACGACGGCGGTCACCTGATGGCTTGTTAGACAGTTGTACGCTTCTATTGCTGGCCCCAGTGGGGTCGTCAGTAAACTGGAGTGATGTCCAAACATCATTACACGCTGCTCCGATATTAAAGCAAAGGGATTAGCACCTTATTGCAAGCAACCTGGATTTGTCATTGTGCTGTCGTTATCCAATTTCCAGATGATAATGTGACTGTGGCCTGCGGGCGTGAGGTCCTACAACCAAACCAAGGTGTGTGTATATATATATATATATATACACACACACGTATACATATATATATGTGCACATATCCACAAAAAGACCCAGCACCCAAAGGCATTTAACCCTTTTCTTGCCAGATTGCTGCTAACAAAGCATGTGGAAGAATTTTTCTCCCTTTCCTATCCGAAGCACAGCAGGTCAAGAGCAAGATGCGACAGCAAAGCAGGCTGACCTGGGAGCCGACACAGCCGTCACTCACTCGAATGTCACTCCAGCCAAGATTTGCTGATAGACGTGACACCACTCACATGTTAAATAAAGCAGATTGGGGAAAGGATAAATTCCTCGGAGGCATGGCTGGCAGCTCCTCTCTGCCGTATGCACATGTTGTGTAAATAATCACTTTAACCACAGGTCCCATTAATTTTTAAGGGGGAAAATAGGTCCATACATGACATGAGCAAGGCACGTTTTGTTTGACAGCACTGGGGTACAAGAGGTGGAACCAGATATCTTTCCAGTCCCCGAGAAAGATGATGGGGTCACTCCTGCATGTGTCCAAACATCCATAACTTCTGGGGAACACTGGCGAATTGGGGAAAGCTCCTCTTGAGCTGATCCCCTTCGTTTTTAACTGAGACTTAAACTTAATAACACAAACCCCTTAATTTCAAAGACCCACACTGGTGTGGGGAATATATGGCAATATATGCCTCCTTCATCCCATAAAGACTCACAAAGTCCTGCACTCCTTTTCCTGAGTCTCTCCTACCTTCTTTATCTTCCTCCTCCTCTCTTCTCTCCTGCTCTCCTTTCACCTTTCCTTCCTCCTGCTCCCTTCCTGCAGAGGAACCAGCTGGTTTTTGGAAGCTCATTGCCAGAGCAAGCTGTGGTTTCCACCATGGTTACAGTGGGGGTAGGACTTCTAATTGCCTGAATCTTTTCATTCACAAGAGTCACCTTTGCGTGGGATTTGCAAATGTTTAGATAGGTTTACCATGTACAATAGATGCTAACAGAAATGTGGTTTAAAAATAAGGCTCAGAGGAGGAATGTAGCTTGGGGGATTGGTAGTCAGTGGTAGATCCTTTAACTCCTACACTGCCAGAAGGGTTCCCATCCAGGAGAACAGAGGTGAAAAACTATTATCTAGTTTGCAGTGACAACATGAAGCTCCATGGCTGTTGTCTAGGAGGGTATTTTGGAGTTATGTTTGAAAACTGCAAGGGAAATGCTGGCTTCACACAAGGATTATACACAAAGGAGCAGACTACCTTGACTGTTTTGTGGTTTTTTCCACCCCAAAGACAGACACCCAATCTGATGGACAGACATCACTGTAATTAGCAGTAATCTATATCGTGGCACTACCTTGAACCTGCACAAATGACTCATATACCTACTCTGCAAGGTATACTTGGTATTTATTTAGGACAGTCCCTGAATGAAAAGCATTTCTGCGTAAGCTGCATTTTAATTCCTCTACTGACAATGGATGGAGGCCACAAGGCATCTCCTCAATTTCACCACTCTGAATTCAATTCAAAGAAAAATGATAAAATAGCAGACCTGGGGTCAAACATCTTCATAGTCAAAGACCTTGGTGGCATCATCATCACCGGTATGACTGTGCTTCCTAACATCAGCAACGTNGAGGCCTCCGTTGGCACCATCTTCTATACAGGAAGATCTCTCTTAGACCCTGAGTTCCTGATGACCTCTTGTTGACTGATCCCACAACTACTAAGTTTCCCAGTTTGAAAAGAATTATGAACTGAGAACAAAATAGTGAAATTCATCCTGATTCCTAAAGTGAAATATGATCACACAGTTTTATATGACATAACACTGTTTATACATGTATTAGCATCCACTTTATTCTGATGACTTTCCTTGTCCCATCGCTCCTATAAATAGCCCATTACAGAATCCATTCCTCTGATTAGAAACCTTCTAGGTTTCACTGTAAATTTATTCATGCGTATTTTCCCACAGTTTTACTAATTTGCTAAATGTGATGTTGGCAAAAAAATGGTCAGCTATTCCCAAACTGTTAAAAAAAAAAAGAAAAGTTCAGAATATTGCTTTGGTCATGTGGGGAAAGAAAAATCAGGAAAATAGAGTGGTGTTGAATGGGAAATGGTCTTCTTCCAGTTCTATTGGCAGGTTCTTCCAGTTTATTCTCTGAGGAGGAACCTTCTATTTTTAAATGCAAATTTATCTCTCGATAATTTACACCCATTTGTTCCTGTGCTGTCATTGTCCATTAGTGTCTAGAACTTCCTCTCTGGTATTTACTTTTCCAACATATTTTCACAGATAGGATGATATCTCCCCTCAGCCTTGCTTTGCCAAGTTAAACAAACCAAGCTCTTTTATTCCTTACATCTTAAAATAATCTCCATTTCCATTATCATGTTAAAAGTCCTTCCCAGTACCTGTTTGAAATGTTTGTCTTTTTTGTACATCAACAAGCAGAGTGGTACATGTTACTCAAGAATATACCCTCTACAGTGTCCCTGTGAACATCTGACTTAAAATTATGTAACCTTAATTTTAAGGAGATTTTAAGCTTACAGTTTAAGCTCCTGAGAATCACCTTTTCCACATCTTTTCTTGAGGGGTATGTGGCAGATAAAACCTTGATAGAGCCTCAAGTGCTGCAATAGCTGCAGCTCTGAGGTCACGATTTTCAGCATCCTGCCTTTGCCTACCCAATGGAGGAAAAGTTAGATCCCTACACAGGAAAAAAGTTATCATCTCCCTTTTTTAACACCCTGTGCAACTCCATACAGCAGCCTGCCTGAAACCTGCACAAAGGTTATCAAACCCAAGCACTTTGGGGTTAGGATGTGTCAGAATTAATCTAGTTTGGACTTCTAACCCTGTATATGTTGTGTGACATAGCGAATTAGTGGTAATTTCTCATTTAGTCCTCTGCATGGGTGTTGCTCTCTGAATGAGCAGTTCTTTGATGATTTGCTTCACTTTTATTGCTCACTGTGAGTCTCAAACACTGTTATTTCTTGCACACACACTGTTTTTCACATGCTACCCCAAACCTAACTCTTAATAAAGGAAGACTAATTGCCTGCAAATTTGTTTGTAGCAGGTTAAAGGTCCATCAAGAAGGAGCCAAATACCCTGCTTTACCATGAGGATATGGACTAAATGGCTTCTGGATGATTGTCCGGCTTTATATTTCTGATTTTGTATAAATGCACCCGGACAAACACACACAATACATTTGGTGTTGTGCTTTCTTGTTCTTTCACTTTTATATTTATACTGATATTAGGCAAACTTTGCAAAACAGAGATTTCTATCTTTAAATACACTGCAGTATGTATTAATACACAGACATTTGCAGGAAGATAAAGCAATGTGATAGTCATCTCTCTGATTGCCCAGCTGTGCAAGACTATAGCAGTCATAGCAATCACCTCTGTCTTTCCTTGACAAACCAATGAGGCGTGCTTGAAATGACCCTAACAAAGGAGTTAAATTAAAATCATATAAAAAAGCATTTCAAATCATAACAGACAAGTAATTTTTTTAAAGGCTTAGCAATGTGATATACAGGCTTACTGCCTGGCTACCTGACTGCAGCAAGGTTTCCAGGGATCCCCTCAGCCTCACTGTCCTGGACTGCAAAGATAAGCACCCAGTCTCTGCTGATCAAAGATCTTTTTGTTGTCTTGATGTTAGAGGAGCCACTAGTCTGAAACCACACGGAGACTGGCCCAGCAAGAGTGCAGGTTCTGCGTATATCTGACAGCCTGATTGGATTTTGCACTATTCAGGGGTGAAAATAGTTCTCTTTTCCTTCCACAGAAAAATACACAGGAATACTTAGCCTGACTTGTAATCCCAGCCCCATTATCCTTGCCTGTGCTAACATGTACTGCCTAAAGAGAGACAGATAGACAGTGGGGATACTACATGTCCCAACAGGAAAACCCTGATTTCATTTCACAGGTTATCTGTGGCCTTATTGCATCAGAAATGTCAACCATGAGTAATTCCAGAAAAGCTATGACTGATGGGGAGCAATAAATAACCCTGCAGAGGAGCCCAAGCAGCTACGGGTGGATAAGCTCTGAGCTGGTCCTATGATGTGGTGATGTTAGTATTCTCTTGACTATATGTCCCAGGTCTTCCCCTACTGACTTCAAGCTAGCACTGCTCTTGTGCCTATAATAAAACAGCCTTCTTCCCAGGCACCCATCCTGATCCTCACTTCTCGGACGGGTTTCACAGAGCATGCTCAGATGGAAGGCAAACCTCAGCTAGTAGAGCAATCCCCAGGAGGAGAAGATGTCATTTGTAC
The DNA here is from genome assembly GCA_013400875.1 of Anhinga rufa. Taxonomy (NCBI): domain Eukaryota; kingdom Metazoa; phylum Chordata; class Aves; order Suliformes; family Anhingidae; genus Anhinga; species Anhinga rufa. Next base: position 1,213 of record VZTV01074202.1, on the reverse strand, counting down.
CTGAAAAA
>VZTV01074199.1:295-13236 GCA_013400875.1 Anhinga rufa | reverse complement strand
TTTTTTTTTTTTTTTCAGCACAAGCCGAGCGAGGCAGAGAGATGCAGAACCAACAACCTGTAGTGGGACTTCGAAGGGAGAACAGTGCACTAACAAGGCCCTTCCATTCACCAGGCATTGTTTTCAGCGTATCCTCTTAACTCTGTTTGGAAGTTGCATTCAGGCGTGGAAGCTGTTCTGTTTTAGGGGTTTTTTTGTTAGGTTTTTGCATTGACAAATATGTTTTCACAAAAAAATACCTATTTGTTAGTGTCTTATCAACTACTTTGCTTTTAATTTGTCAGTGTGATTTGGATGTGTAGACAGTGAAGATAAGTAGTTTGCCACTGGTATCTATCATAGTCATATTGTTTTACTGTGTAAGCTGTTTTTAGGAGGTACAAGAAGCCTTTACAAAAATTATCATCTTTCATGGATGACTTCGTACAAACCACATCACTTTCAGCCTGTTGGCTTTTATACGGTTCTTGGTAGGTAGACTACCTACCTATGAAGGGTTTATGGGAACGCAGTTTTACACATAGTATAAAAAGATAACTTACACTGACTAGAAAGACATAAATCTGATACTTTGCATTGTTTAAAGAAGCAGAATAGAAGGAGTCACAGAATCCAAATCCCAGATGAGGAAGAGTTTCCAGTGCTGGGGATTTCAAGCAAAGCCTGAAAAGGATGTTAAAAGTCAATGCATGAAGGTCGCAGAAAGGAGGGAGCACATCAGATGTGAGGTTTGATTCTGAACACTATGAACAGGCAGATTTCTGACCTAGAATACTTAAGAATTCTACAGACTTTGTATTTTTTTGTTTTAGCTGAAGAATTGTTGGCACTTTTGTTGGAATGACTCCTTCTGCTCAAGCTTTTGGGTTTTGTATTTTAAGTAACAAGTGCTGATCTGTTCCAGTTGCTATCAGACTGCAGCACCTTTTCAATCTTTCTGGTTTGCGGATGCCTTGTTTTTCTTGATTGATTTTTGCAGGCCCCTTAAAAGTAGTCTGCAGAGCAGTTCAAAACCTCTCTATGAGAGAGCATCATGGTGTGCAGCTGTGCTTGGGATTTGTCTCATGATTCTGATTTTATTTTTTTTTTTAAAGTTTAAGTGTCTTGTTTCTTGGTGTGCATAGAGCAGAGAAGTCAAGACTAGTGATTTTGCATTTGTGCCCATTTTTTCCCTTTGCACTTCCTTCTCAATGGAAACAGTCTCTTCTAAAATGAGCAGGCTCTTGGTTCTGACCCATCTGTCCAAGTCTGCCATCTGGACTGTTCTGCAGATTTTCTATTTTCTTTGTCCTTTCTTTTGTGTTTTAACATTTTCTGAACATACATAGTGATGCTGAGGTCTGAGAACTGTTCAAGATGGAAGGAGTGCTTTTAGTGTTTTTTGAAAAAACACAATGAAATATCTGTTTGATTTGCTCTAAGTCTGGAAACATTTTCACTCCTGCAGGGGATTTTTCTGAAGGAAATCTCAGCAAGCTTACGTTTGGATTTACTTGACCTTTCTGTCTGATTGCACATCTTTTTTTCAGAGGAGCAGGAAGGATCTTGAAACTTCTTTGTCTGTGCTCTAAAGATAAATGCCAAGAATGTACCTTAAAAGATTGAATTAAGAAATACTCTTTCTTTAATGTTTCGGTATGGATTGTCATTAGTCTGTAAGGAAATAGTCCTGTTGACTACACTGTTCCAACTGCTACTATTGATCTATTGATTAAGACTCCAGGAAAAGGCGTCTTTTTGCTAAGAACTCATTAGTGAAATGGCTGCTTCCATAAAACTATCTCAATATATAATAAAATCATTAGAGATTCTGCATGAATGCAGTTTTTAACTTTAAAAGTTGGGTTTGAGCCTTACCTAGCTTTGAACTTGAATAACAAAGTTGAGGTACTCATTAAAAATAGCATCTATGGACAGGTAGAGTTGAAGGCTCTGATCTTCATCAGATTGATAAATCAAAGGGCATTCCTCCATCACTGCCTCGTGTGTTATTCCTGATGCAGAAATGTACAGATATCTTATTGAACCGTTCTCAGCAGCTCTTCTCAAGTTGCACAGCCAAGTTTGCAGATGGTCAACAGTGCTCTGTGCCAGTTTTTGACATTACACATCAGACACCTCTGTGTGAAGAACATGCCAAAAAAATGGTAAGTACAAAGCTGAAACTGTAATAATTTGTGTATTAGGATGATCAGGAGTTTTAGCCGCAGTCTTTCTATGAACTGTTGCTTGACAACTAGCAAGTTTATGAACTAAGAGCTCATTTCCTTTTATTTTTCTTAAGAGGGTAAAATATGCCAAGCATTCCCTATTAGTATAAAATATGTTGTGAAATCTTTTACATACTTTTGAGGATATAATAAAGTGCACATGAAACTATCCTTCACTGAAAGAAATTTGATTCCTCTCTTGAATCAAGAAATAGAAAATCATTGTGAGAGATCCTGTGGTCATTTTATTTGGGCTCACTTCTGGCCCTTGGATCTGAATATAGTATGAGTGTGGTATGGTAAGAACACTGCATCTCAAACAGTCTCAGTACATGGGGCCCAAAATATTTTCTAGAGGAAGTGTAGACAGCAATTACAAGCGTACAAATAATGGGTTTGCTACTTTATTTACCTTTTAGTTACTATTAGAATTTATCTTTAACCTCCTCCAGGGATCTATGGATCCCAGAAGAAAAGCAGTGGCCTACTACAAGTTGATAAAATGCAGACATTAAGATGATGTCCTCTGCTTACCTTTTATGCCTCCCATCTTCCAGAACAAAACCTTTAGGGTAATTCACAAACCCACTTCTGTCCTGCCCCTCCTTCAAGGCATTAGGCATAAAACTGCCTTTTTTTGTTTGTTTGTTTTGTTCTGCTTTTAGGTTGTTTGGAGGTTTTTGTTACTGTTTTCATCCAGCCTCTCCAATACTTGTGCATTATGGAGTTTTCTGGATTAAAATGTGAGGGTCTGTCCTACACAGATTTGTGTGGTATTTCCCCACTCTCCCAGGCAATATTCAGTGTGTCTCCCAAGGTTCACTTCTGTAGCACATACAGTCCTCTGCTATTCCCAGTATGATGGCAACTGAAAACTGATGATGGTCTGGTTTATTTTTTAATTGATCAATGATTGCTGTTCAAAAGCAATGAGGCCCTAGTTGTTTACCCACATCCTTACCCTAGCCCTACAGTATTAATTCCATTTCCTCAGTGCTGTCCCTCTTTTATGTCACTGGGCACTTGAGGGTGCTGGCTTCAGCTGCTGCACACTGTCCCCATTATCGCCACCTCGTAACAGTGTTCTGTCTTCAGTGCTTACGTGAATGCTGCCAAAGGTTACAGTTCGCACTGATTTAGTTAGGGTTTGCTATGACGATTTTTAAAGTGATACTGCATGATCTCCTATTTAGCTTACCTCATAAGTTGGTATATGCAACTTTTGCCATTGGATTCAACGAGTAAGGAAACAGCTTAATTTCTGTAACCTTGCCTGGGCGTAAGTTAGCAGTCACTCTTGCAGTACATATGAATGAATGACCAGGGGGAAAAAAGGAAGGAAAGTAATACTTGTTCTTAATATGCTCCCATTGCTATTGTTTCATTCCCAAAGGACAATTTCTTGAGAGGGGACAGCTCCCGTAAAGTTCAGCACCAGCAGCAGAGGAAACCCAGGAAAAAAACAAAGCCACCTGCACTTACCAAAAAACACAAGAAGAAGAGAAGGCGAGGCCCACGCCGGCCCCAGAAACCCATTCCTCCTGCAGTGCCCCAAGGGAACCTCACCATGCCTGCCAGTGTCTCACTGCCGGTAGAGATGCCGCACATACGGTCAGTGACAGCCCTGCCCCACTTTGCTAGCTTGAACATTGTCAATGAGCAGTGTAGAAAAGTGTGATGTTGCTGTGCTGATCAGCATCTGGAGCAGGGCTAGAAATTTTATCTCCATGTGACTCTTGAAAAAAACCTTAGAGTGGGTCATTTTAGATTTGAGCAGTTATTGAGTCTGATGGATAAAATGTCTTACTCCTGATGCCCATCTTATATATTTAATCAATAGACTAAGTGTAAGCTTCCTAAAGAAACTTTCTAAAAGCATTTTTTCCCTAGATGATGGGGGTGGGGGGGAAGGTGTGGGGAAACACCCATTGTAGATGGATATGGATTCATAATTGTTGTCTGGGGGAATCGGAATTTAATACCATGGACTAACGGTACTTTCTGTCCAGGAGCCCTTCCACACCAGAGCTGAGTGCCGATGAGCTGCCTGATGATATCGCCAATGAAATCACAGACATTCCACATGACTTGGAATTGAATCAGGAGGACTTCTCTGATGTCCTGCCGCGGCTGCCCGATGACTTGCAAGATTTTGATTTCTTTGAAGGTACCATTTTATTTTATTTATGCTAACATGAATGCAGTCAGTGAACTGAAGAAGTGAGTGTTTCTAAAATGCATTTTGAGGGGTTGCTTGCTTTCCTACAGAGGTAATAACTTCTTGACAAGGAAGCGTGCATTTGCTCTATTGTTTGTTTGTGAGCTCTGAAGTAAAGCAGACTTTAAGAAGACTGCTGTGTGCAGTTCTCTGCTTGCTCTTATAATTACCGCTCTGAAAATCCTAATTGGTGTAGTATTTTAATAATTCATTTTACACTTTACTGCCTGTCAGTGTTGCAGTTTAATCAAGAGTATTCTCGGTAATGGCATCTTTCTGCCATCGAGTGGGGCCGGAATCACAGTCAGTGTTGGCCTTTGATAAAGGAGAAGAGAGTGAGAATAAAATCTTTAAATACATTTTGAAACTAGCTTTTGATCAGAACTGTGCCTGAATTTCTGCATTCTAAAGTTCAGTACCTATCACAGATAACAAAGAAATTAGAACAGCCCAGAGTTGGGGTATGTGGTTTCTTTGGTCATTTTCTGATATGACATGACATCAGACTGCGTTCGAGTTGAAATTAACCGAAATTATACTGACTGTGTAAATTTTAGGTCCAGGCTGTAATGTGGTAAGTAGAAGGGAGTTTGTGGGCTATTTGTGTTATTGCAGCATTGAAGAAAATCTTATTTAAGCATTTTTATTTTGTCTAGTGAGTTTGGGCGGCATCTTGTATTGTAGTATGTGGAAGAGGACAGAGACAAGGAATTCCATTGATGAGGAAGGTGTAATTTCTCATTTTTCTTACCTTGCTTACCTAGTGAACACTGGTGAAGGAAATTTTCTTTGTACTGCAAGCCATTCTGGAAGGTTTTCATACGCTGCAGCTCTGTACTGGACTGTCTGTACATCTGCATCCTTAGAGTGCCAGTGCTGGGCTTACCTGAGAGGAGCACACTAACTTCTGGTGTCCCTGTTTCTGCAGGTAAAAATGGAGATCTCCTTCCGACTACAGAAGAGGCTGAAGAACTGGAACGGGCCCTACAGGCTGTAACTTCTCTTGAGTGCCTGAGTACCATTGGAGTACTTACACAGACAGATGGTGTGCCAGTTCAGGAGCTGTCAGATAGAGGGATAGGGGTGTTCTCTACAGGTGCTGGAGCTCCAGGAATGCAGTCCTTGAGTCGAGAGGTTAACACGGATCTGGGGGAGCTGTTGAATGGGCGTATAGTACATGATAATTTCTCCGGTCTGGAGCTGGATGAGAACTTGCTCCGTTCTGCTACCTTGTCCAACCCACCTACGCCCCTGGCAGGGCAGATCCAGGGGCAATTCTCAGCCCCAGCCAACGTCGGCCTTACTTCTGCCACTCTCATAAGCCAGAGTGGCCTTGGGGAGAGAGCCTTCCCAGGACAGTTTCATGGACTTCATGATGGCAGCCATGCCTCCCAGAGGCCCCACCCTGCCCAGCTGCTGAGCAAGGCAGATGACCTGATCACCTCACGACAGCAATACAGCAGTGACCATTCACACTCCTCACCCCATGGAAGCCATTATGATAGTGAGCATGTGCCGTCTCCCTACAGTGACCATATCACATCCCCTCACACCACATCCTTTTCTGGTGATAACTTGGCAGCTACCTTCTCAGCAGAGATGCCCATGATGGCACAGCACTTGCTCCCAACCCAGCTGGATGTGCCACTTAGCGGGGTGGTCAACCCCAGAACTCACTGGGGAAATCTTCCTGTCAATCTTGGGGACCCCTCTCCGTTTAGCAACCTTCTTGGTGCAGATGGACACCTCCTGTCCACCTCCCTGTCCACACCACCTACCACCTCGCACTCAGAGACCACACAGCCTGCCTTCGCCACTGTGACCCCCAACAGCTCCAGTGTGCTTCCGGGGTTACCGCAGACCAGTTTTAGTGGCATGGGTCCTGCCTCCGCTGAACTCATGGCCTCCACCTCCCCTAAACAACAGCTCCCTCAGTTCAGCGCAGCCTTCGGGCACCAGCTGAGTTCCCACAGTGGCATCCCCAAGGACCTGCAGCCCAGCCACAGCTCCATAGCTCCTCCCACGGGCTTCGCAGTGACCGGTGCCACCGCTACCAGTACCAATAACGCATCTGCGCCCTTCACCACCTCCAACTGAGCTTGTCTGCCTGGCTCTGTGCAGGTAGATGGGGGACCTGTGTTTTCTATCTTTCCTTATTTTCCTTTTTCTTTATTTTTTCTGTCCTCCCTTTCCTTTTTTTTAAGACGGGGTTGAGAAGAAAACCCCTGCTTCAGTACTGACCAGGGTTAGCCCTCTGTGAACCTTGCTGTAGCGTTCACATGTGCTTGTTACGCACCGGTGCTCATTTATTGCAGGCAGGTTCACCGTTCCCCAATAATTCCTTAAGGATACAGCACAGTTACTGGATGTAATTGATCTTAGCAGTAAGACCTAGAAATGGGAAGTTACCTCAGATTACTGATGCATGTTACTGTTTCCTAGGGTTCGGATCAGTGCTTGCCATCCCATTAGCATCTGGTAGAAAGTTTTCCAGTGGGCAGAAGTCTCTTGATTTTTTTATTATTTTTTTTTTAATTTACTTTCTTTCCAAAGGTAGCATCTGGCATGGAAAACTTGGCTGCACGCATTGATTTGAGAATGGTGCACCGAAGTCCTAAATCAAGATAATGGTTCAAGGATGAGTTTGGCAGTTTCTTAAAATAATCTCTTGACCTCCTCTGTGTGCGTGTGTGTGTTTGGGGTGCAGGGAGCAGCAGTTCCTTTTCTTCTTTTGGTGAAGAAGTGGGAGTTGTCCCCTTCCAGAACTAGTCACTGTTCTTATTGCATGCTGATCTTTGTTTTTTTTTTATTATGATGATTTTTAATTCATTGAGCAGCAACGGGATCAGTTGACTGGCTGCCCAGAATCTGAAGGCTGATATGAAGTTAGCCCAGGGAAAAAAAAGAAAGAAAAACAGAAGGATTTAAATACATCATGGATTAGTGAAGATTCCTGTGCAGAAATTCCCTCCCTTGCTGAATTACTGTGGCCTTGTAGCAATGATGATTTGCCTTTATCAAGTGTGGCTTTGTCCAGAACTCCTTGGCTGGCAGGCTGACAGGTACTTCCCAGCTGAAACTGGAAGAATTTGGTTGGTATTCTGCCCATCCACACAAGTCTAGGTCAGACCCTTTAAGGGTAAGTTTCAAATGGATGCATTTCTCAAATTATGTCTAGCTACTGAGACTTTCTTGAATAGTTTTTTCCCCCTCTGGGAGCCATATAGTTTTTTCGATACTTACGGCGTTTGATGCTCTGTATGGGAAGCTGAATGTATGTAAGGAACTAGCAGGTACCTATCAGCAGTCATGGCTAACCAAAAGAGAAATTACTAAAGCAAAATAGAGAGATAGGAATTCCTTCTGTCTGCAGGACAGTTTTGCTTTTACTGCACACCTGCTAATGAGAGTATTCAGATTCTTTGGTAGTAATTTCAGTTCTTAAAGAAAGGAGTCCACTGGCTCTTAGTTGTTTTTGTTTTTGTTTTTTTTTTTTTTAATTTTATGTTTTTTAATCCAAGAGATAACAGCAGCAGAAATTCTGAGGTGTTTACTTGTATCTCTTTATCAGGAAGGGAAAAAAGGAATTTGCTTGTGACTTTATAGGGCTCAAACTTGCTACTGTACTCTGACTTCAACTGTAAAAGTAGCTCCTACTTAGTATAAAAAGTCTCTACTCTTCTTGGATTGTTTCTGAGATGCAGATGAGAGAGAATAGAAAATCCCACATTTCAGTCTCTTACTGTAGAAGATAGATTTCATTCTACCTTACAGTAAAGTGTCCTACCTGCATGTATTCTAGTCTAATTCAGGAAACTAAGATACCAAGCACATGTAATAGGGAGGTCTAATAAATTGTTTGAGCAAGGGATCATTGAACGAAGTGTAGTTGCTATAGAAATTAATTTTGTTAGCAGTCAGGCCCACACCTGAATCTCTGACCCAAACCTCTCCTTCCATCTTGCAAAGGAACAGAATTTAAACGGGATAGGTCTTGTGTCTTCTTACTATCATAGCAATCATACTATCCCTCTTTTCTTGAAAGATCTCTTCTCCTTAAATATAAAGGAGTATGGATGATGCATATGTCTTTTTCTGAAATTGCAAGTGTATGTGGGTGAAGGAAACAAATTATTTTCATGCTTCTGTTGTTCTGAAGTCCTTATTTCATACTTGGTAAAATAGATCTTAATAATATAAGCCGAATATTTTTAAGTGGTGATTTAAATATGTTTGTAACATTTAAATGTTTTTAAATCATGTAAAAAGTTGAATTGAAGCCTATGAAATCCTGCTTGTGATTGTCCTGCTGATTGAGGAATGCCCAGTGGTATTGTGAAATGAGGCAAATCTGTCAAGGCATTTATTTATTTTTGTATTATGTTCCCCATACTTTGTTGAGGAGGCAATTGTTTGATTTGCAAATGATTTTCATTGTGTCCGTATACCTTCTTCAATGTGTTTGGATGACTGGCTGAAAAAGAGTGGAGAACTAGTATACCAAATGGTTAATTCTTTAATCTGCTTGTGTATTCATGTCATTTTAGAGGATGTTAATTTCTATAAATTGGTTTCAGGACTTTGGTCTTGAAATCATTCTTGTGCCCATCAAACTCTTTAATGAAGCTGCAGCTAGTGCAGAGTATATTTGCCCCACATCACATTTCTCTTTCTTAGCAAATGCCAGGGGGGAAGGGAGGAGAGGAACTGAGAGCCAAGTTCTGCTTGCTCGTGTTGGTATAAATTACGGAGGAGCTCTTTTGTCTAAGGTCACTGTGAGTTTGTACTGGTCTAACTCAGAACACAACCCAGCTCCTAATATAAGCATTGATTTAGACAGAGAATTTAAAAAGCTGTCAAAGCTATGCAGGTTCGTAATTCCCATTTGAAATCAATGGCTGTTATGTATCTGCATTCCTTTAACGCAGCCTAGGGTATCAACTCTCTTCCCCTGCTTAGACTTCGATTTTTGTATATTCCTTGATGACTCTTCCCTGAAAAGTGACTACATAACATTTTCAATGAGCAAACTAAGTTTGCAATAAAGCTGCACTTTTAAAAATAAACTTCAGTTTGTATACATTTGAAATAGGAATCCCTCTGTCCTGTCTGACACAGAGTTCTGAAATGGGCCACCACTCTTGCCTTTTCCTGGTTCACCTCCCGTTTTTTTCACTGCTGCCGATTTCATGATTACAGCCTACCAAGCAGTTACGGGTCTTGATCTTAGCTTTACAAGGTGTATCATTCCAGGTGGGCTTCTGCACCCACACAACCTATTGACTTCAGTGAATCGGTATCTTACTGTTGGATGTGAGAGATCCGGTCTGAGAGGTATGTGCAGTCAGAGATGTCTCACACTTCTTCCTCTGGGAAATACTACAGGTCTGGTTAAGGTAGTCCTCGAGACTGTTATTTATATGGTTCCTGAGTAGAATACTTGCTCTTTCACAAAGGTTTCTGAGTATCATCTCCTCGTATAGCAATTAGCACTCTAATCACCTTTTCACCAAAGAGCCAGTGTAGCAATTTCAGTCCATTGATTTGAGATGGTCGATACCTGTCATGCCCTTTACGTGTTAACAAATGGAATAAGGCTAGTTGAACCTAAAAGTTAATTTCTTTACATAAGATTTGAGTTTTAAAGAATTGAAAAAAAATTAGATTTAGAATAAAATACCAGTAACATAATTTTTGGTAATAATAACACCTCAATTAGTCTTTGTACAAAAATACTTAACACAAGATGAACTTTGACAGTGTACAGAGGCTCATCAAGAGCAGCCTCATGCTGGTGTGTAAGGCATTCCGTAAGACATGCTTTGACGTTTCCTTTCACCTAGGAAGACTTTACGCTAACTTCGAGGGGAGCCATATGCACTTAGATATCTTGAAGTTGATTTATTCTTTCGCCTTGTAATTACTATGATACAAGAAGATATATGTATGATGCAAGAAGATGAAAAAGACGCATAATTTTGTCTCCTCCTGCCTTCCAGTTTCTCCAGGTTCTTGCTTAGTTCCCTTCTCATTAGTAGCATGCTTCTTTCTATGGTTGGGCATAAAGGCTTTAAATCAATAATGCTGAGAGGTAACACAGTTGCAGGTCTGCCTCAGACATTGTAGAGAAGACAGCAACAGCTCGATTTCGTACTTCATTCAGCAGGTTAGTGAAATGAGGATTTGCAGCTCTCATTTGGAGAGCATTGGAAGGCCCCGAGAAGCTTATCACCTGCTAGGCAAAAATCAGAGATGGTATTGAAAGTACAAATGCAAGGAAAAAAATGTCCAAGGAGAGTCATCTATAACAGCAAAGAGAAACCAAGGAAAGTGGCTTTTCTACTTTTTTTTAATATTTTTTTTTAAGAGGGAAGTGGGTATTAGTTGAAAAATTGGGAAGTTCTNTTGGTTTGAAGCTTAATTTTGCTGTAACCACATCTAAATACAGTCTGGGATTGAATCTGCTTGCTAGAAAAGAAGAGTGTCTCGAAGGAGTACAATAAACAGTGGACAGATGTCTTCCCTGAGAAGCTGGCCCTGGTGGTTACATACACATATTGTTAGTCTGCTTCTGAACTCCAGCTCCTCCCTGAGCTCCTGCATCACTGTGGCTGCTGCCTTTCCCTGTAGGCATCGGCAAGGCTCCAGGGGTATTTCTCCCTGTCTTTGTGCTGCAGTGAGCTGAATCCACTGGTGAATTCTCCAAAAGTACCAGCCTTTGGGCAGGGAGGAGGGAAAAATTTAAAGAGCCAGCTACCTGCAGCTGAATCTTTCCAGTCTTGTAGGGCACAGGGTCGGTAGCAGGAAGTGCTTTCAGCAGATAAACAATAGAAAACTTACCTGCAGTGATCTTCTGCAGTGGGTGTTTGGGCAGCTTTCCTGGTAGAATGTTTCCTTTTGCTTTTGTATTTTTACCATTACATGTGAAGGAGTCTCCTGTGCAGGCCTGTTGCAAGGTCCAGCGGTGATGGAGATATTAACTGAAGGAATAGTTTTGGGCTAATGTGCTGACCAGATCTTTAGATCTTTCTGATCTTCTGGACACAAGGTCTTTCTGATCTCTTGGGTAACATTTAATGATGGGGTGTTGTGTGCTGCTTCTCATACCTCCTTTATTTCTTTCCTTCTACATTCTTAATCATTCTTTTATTCTCCCATTCTCAAAATACATCTGCAGTGTAAGTAATGCCAACCGGTAAGTCTTCCGTAGTCCTGAGCAAATCTGGCTGTGAAATGAAAGGGAGAGTCCTGCAATTCATAACATATATTTTGGATGCTAGAATGACAGTGCAATAGATAAAGTATTTCTCAGATCAGTGAATAAGATGATGTTTCACAGCATGCTTATATGTCACAAACTAGATGCTGAGGGTACAACATTGATCATAGGAGTGCACACGCTGGCAGTGAATGTGCAAGCATTTTTAGTAAGAGATTGCCTTCTTACAGGTTCCTTTTCTTTTGAGAAGTACATCAGCAGAAAGCCACGAAGAAAAGTTTAAATTATTCTTTTTAATACCCACAAGTACAAATGAAAGTAAGGAGGGTTGGTGGAAAAATCTGCATTTGTGTTTACTAAACTTAAACATGGACTTTAGGAGAGGTCTGGTTATGAAAGACCTTAGCTCTATCAGGTGAAGTTTTGGTTTTGTCTTTAAAACTAGACAAAACCACTGTTGTTGGGAAAGAAAAGTTTGGTGGAGGAGAGGGAGTTAAAAAAGATGTGTCTTAGAACAATTTTCTCACTCACGTCTTCATCTATTTTTTTAAAAAAACCAAAAGTGACTGTTTTGGGAGCTTTCCCCTTTGCTGTTCTGCTACTTCTTATGGTTGTTGGGTTCTTTGCTTTTCCCTGTTTTCTGCTTTCACATATTCCTTCTCTGGCTACTATGGAATAAGGTAGTGGAAGCATGAAAGGAGAAAGGGGGCTTGGCTGTAGATAGTCAACAGTAGTTGGAGAAGGCTTTCTGTCTCCTTGAAGTAAGTGTTGGCACCTTTTCAGTCTTACTCTGGCTCATAGAATTCGGTTTGGAAGTGAACAGGATGGAACTTGGGCTTTTGACCTTGAAACTGTACTTACTCAATGTAGAAAAATGCATTCTTCTACTCCCTCCCCTTGCTAGTCCCCCAAACACACCAACAGTGCGATNCACACACACAGTGAGATGTCCGGAGTACCAATGTATCGACCGTGTATGCATGTTGAACTTGGTCCAGTAATGCTAATATTTTACCTGCTTTCTGTCATTGTCAGCTGATGCCCATGGAGGTGAACTCTGGATAGGTAACGTTCCCAGATATCCTCTGGAAAACTTTAACTTTGGTGCAGATTGCTCTGATGTAGCTAACTGCGATGGCTTTGGCTTCTACCTTGGAGTGGACTGATTTACCCTGAAATGGCTGTCTAACCTGCGTCTTAAACAGTGTAGTTGATACCGGTGCAAACAGATTCATTCTGAAGTGATGGACAGTTCGATTCCCATGCAAAATAGCTACATCCTACCAGAAGGGGT
>VZTV01074196.1:7706-18411 GCA_013400875.1 Anhinga rufa | reverse complement strand
TTAATGAGATTCTGGGCTGTAAATAAGTAGGGTGGGGAAGACACTGATTAAAAATCAGAAACAGATGTGTGAGTAGTCTAATGAAGAGCTTGGGGCTAATGTTTGCTCAGAATGATGTTTCTGATGGTGGGATTTGCCACATTAACAGACTAATTATCTGATGGTGAAAATCAGTGTCAGTCGAACTGCACTTATTTAAACCTGCAGGAACTTGGGTCCAGTATTTGGGGTGTTGCTGGGGAGTGCTTTGCCTTTTTTTATGAATAGTCTAATACAGTGGGTGCTTATTAAAGAAAAACACCATTAAATAGCCAGTGAACTAATCAGAAATACATACTTTTTTTTTCCCCTCCAGTCTGATTCGCATCAGTCATCTTACTCTCCACACCCTCAACAATTTACACAGAATTCCTCTCAGCCAGCCTCCATTAACCAGACTCAGCCACAACCAATATCTCAGTCTAAGCACGTTCNCGTTCCGCAACCACAGCAGGGTGCACAGCCACCCCATCAGGTCCAGATGTCTTTGTTTAACTTTCCCCAATCTCCCCCAGGTCAGTATTCCACCTTGCATAACCTGGGACTACTTCAGATGCACCATCACCACCAAATTCAGCTTTCCAACACTTCTTGGCCTATTCATGGGCCCGTTATTCACTCTGCACCTGGTAACCCTCCTCATTCTACAAATGTTCCATTTTCTATGAGATCTGGCAGCAGCAGCACCACAAATAACCAGAGCAGTGTAAGCTTGAACGATCCCAGTATCATCTTTGCACAGCCTGCTGCCAGGCCCATGGGAATCCCCAGCACTTCTCATGAGGGACACTGGCACAATCCTGTGACTCCAAACTCACTGGTGAACAATGGCACTGTGGGGAATTCAGGTAACTCTTCTCTGTTGTATCAAACCTCTCGCACTTTGTGTACAAGTGTTAAGTGCTACAGAAACAGCTAACTTTTGACTTCTTTTATATTAAATATACAATGCTTAAGAAACTAAGTCATTACCTTCACTGTCTTAACATTTTCATAGGAAAAAAAATAGGCAAGTTGGATCATTGTAACTTTTAGGCATTGGATGTATCTGCCTTTAACAGCTGTGCAACATATGAGAAATCATGCATTCAACTGAGAAATGTTCTAATAATTGTTTGAGTCTAAAGCACATATCTGTATATGCTTACAAATACGGTTTCCATTTATGTTGTAAGGTAGTTTATTAAATGCATGCTGAGACTGCGACAATGAACTTAGAGACTGGCAGAATTATGGTTCTGCAAGTTGAATGTTGCCTCCTTGCATTTAGTGCAATGTAACATGATCTTACGCATCCTTTTTTCCTATAGTTTATCATGCCACATTTAACTTCCATAATCAAAATGTTGTTTCCTGAAAATACTTCATACAGATTTTCCCTGCAACAAATGGGCAACAGCTTTTTTGCGTCATACCAAAGCCAAGTATATTTGTATATTTGAGGCTGAGAAAAACAGTATGTAGTAATTAAAGCCCATACTGTTTTACTGTGGCAGCCCCTATATTTTAACTGCGATCTTTAGATCATGATAATGGTCTTTTGATATATTCTGAGTGTGTAACTCCTCCTGTGTTTAAAAAAATATATCCATCATATATAATACACTGATGCAGTTGTTTATCACAAGATGGAAAATTTGAATCTCCTGCACAGCCTTTCTTTGCACTAATAAGGTGCTTGACAGCAACAGTAGATTTTCAGCTGAGTCAACAGTGTTGGATGAGGTGTAATTCGCCAGTGAGATTCAGATATTTGTTGAGATGCTGGAGATGCACATTTTTCTATTCAGAGCCTTGTGGGGATTATATTTTAGAGGATACAGAAACTGCTACTAGTGTGTCTTCAGTGCCTTCAGTGTGTTTGTCCCTACCTCTCCATTTCTGATCTTAATTCTCTGTCCATGCTCATCTGTCCCCTCCTCCATGTCCACGCCAGCTCTGACTTTTTCTCAAGCAGTTCCTTCCAATCCAAGTCTTCTTACCCAGGTAGCTGCCTTCTTTCAGACAAGCTCCCTAAATCCTAGTTTCTGCTCCATTGTCCCTTAATGAGTCCCATTTCTCATCATAAATTCAGTCAGTCCCTGCCTTCAATCTTTTTCCTTTTGCTCTATCTCTTTCTGTTTGCTTCCACTCTCATTGTGCCTGCACGGGCTTCCCAGATTTCTTGTGCGTCAGTCACACTATGTTTTTTTTCCCTTCCGTCAGCTTCCATCTATTTCCAGTCTAGTCACACTCCTTTTCCTAGTTCCCAGTCCTAGTATTTTTCCTCTTTGTATTGTAATAATTTTTGTTTCCTTTTTGGCTTAGATACCATTAAGGGTGGGGTCACTGGGTAGGCACACAGTAGAGATGAGCTGCCTGCTCTCTGTTTGAAGCCTGCTTTCTTACTTGCTCCAGACAGTTTGAGAACAGAAAGTTTTTGGAAACCTTGCCTTGGCTCATATAAGCTTGACTTGGAGGAGCAGCTTTACTTTCTTTTTCAGTAGACAATTGATCAGAAGTAGGATCATTAGAAGTTTCAGACAGACAACTTTTTTTCATGCATATTCCAGAGCCATGCTTTCTGTTTTATTGTATGAAAGTTACTGTTGTTTTTTTTTAAATATGTAGCTTACTTTTATTTAGTGAAAGTCTGTCTGGAAGGTTTTTGGTTTTTTTATGATGAGCCTGAAGGAGCACTGATATACTGAGATGGGTAGTTACTTAAATTTATTTATTTATTTTTAAATGTACATTGATGTAGTTTTAAATTAGCAGGCATCACTGGGTCTTATAAAATTGGGAGCTATGAACAAAAAGAAGAGGATTAGTGATACAGCATTTGGCATCACCTGTTGTGTGTCCTGCCTCCTTGGATGCTTGATTTCTCATCCTCAGTGCTGCAGTAATACTGGATTTGTAAATGGAGTAGCTTACACTTTGTGTACATATTTCAGAAGTTTTTCTTTTTCTCTCTAAAAATAAATTTTTCGTTGGTCCGATGATCTAGATATCAAGTTTCTAAAGCATACAAGTACTAGGGAAATTCCAGTGTACATCTTGAGAATTTTTTATTGCAGTAGGATAATAGCCTTCATGTCACAGCTATGTCAGTGATAGTGAATATCTGTGTGGGATCAGGTATTAGTAACATTGTTCAAACCTCGTATTTTTCATCATGAGAATGACATAGGAATAGTGAAATTATAGGTCTTGATTTTAATACCGATTCATCCTCTGTCTTCTTCCCCAGTAAATTCTATTATAGTGAATAATGAAGTAATTTAGGTGGTAATTTTTATTGATGTATATTTAAAAAAAAAAGAGTAGCACATCAGCCTAATCACATTGAGTCCCCTGCAGACTGTTATTTAAGATGTAAATTGTATTTGTGACTTACTGTTTAATTATTTCAACTTGCAATGTGCTTTTCCCTTTCAATTGAAAAATAGATCAGGGTTTCCAAGGACAGTTTGGTAAAATGAACCCTCCTTCTGTCCCTTGGGACCATGGGACCCCTACCCATTTTCCTCTCCTCCGAGGAGCGTGGCCTTACAATATGCCTCAGAACTACATGCAGCAGGGAAATGCCAGCTATCCACCGAACAAACCTTTCTACCCTCAAGGTACTAGAACTAGTATATGAATCAACAGCTCATGCAACATGTCTCTTTACTGTCTCAAAGGCTTTAAAAGCCAAAGAATCATGTTTCACTTGCTAGGCTCCCTGGAACCATAATGAAACCAAAAGTCAAATCAACGCTTCAGCTTCCTGTATGGATGGATGAAAGTCTTTGTGGGAGGGAAGGGCTTAAATAAAATTCTGAAATCTGAGCCAATTTGCAGTCTGTTGTGCTTCTAGCCTCTCCCTTCTGTCTCACTGTAGACCCATGTCTGCTTCAATAGCCGTGAAGATGATTTGCCCATGAGGTGTTAAGAATATGAGGAAATTTTTGTCCTAAGTCATTTTATTTGGCTTTTTGTATCTTGCCTTGTGGAATGACTTACATAGATAAAAACTTGCAAGACCATAGAATAATGCAGGTTGGAAGGGGCCTCTGAAGGTTATCTAGTCCAACCCATCTGCAGTCAAGGCAGCACTAGCTTCAAAGTTAGATCAGGTTCCATTATTCAGGGTAGTTTGGAGGACTGACTTTATCTCGACTCTTTCTGATGCTAGTGAATAGTAAAGGTGTTCAGCATCTGGCAGGATTGGGAAAGGCTGTAGGAAAAAGAGCTTTGGCCACTAAGAGAGAAACTATGCCCAAATTTTACTTGGAGGCTTTGCAATTGCCATGTTGCTGGGTCACTTAGTATAAAATGAGAGATACTGGCACCAAATCCTTTTTTCAAAATCTAATCTATTGGCTGTAGCAAGGTTTCCAAGTGAGACCTGTGTCCTGGTTGCAGCTGGGATAGAGTTAATTTTCTTTGTTAATTTTCTTCATCTGTTGTGGCTAAACCAAGATAGACCTGTATTTAAAAATCCTGAAATAATTTTTGTTAAATAACTAAAGTAATGCAACAGAATGATGTATTGATGATTCTGAGGGAATTTTGGAGATAGGATTAAAGTAATACTGCATTGTCCCATTAAATGGGTTAGTCGTACAGACAGCATTTGTGTCAGTCTGGTAAATGGCTTTATTTCGCAGTAAGATTAATACATTGATAATAGCCAAGCACTGTTAAATATATTTAATTTGCTGAAGTAATTGTAATCCATTTTCTTTTAGCTGGTCCACTGATGCAGAGTAACCAGCGGTTCTCGCTTCTGTCTCAAGGACACCCACACTTGAATCTGAATTACATTCAACAGAAAAAGTGAAATTGAACGGGATTGTGGGTGGGTGGGGGGAGGGGAGGACAAAAATTCAGGTTCTGATTTAAAATCTTAATGCAACATGTTTAGATACAAGATTATTTAAGACTGTTTTTAAACTGTATCATTTGTACATAGATATGAACTATAGTTTTTACTAGTATCACAAAACTGAGTGATACAAATTTCATCTATTTTATTACCCTATTTTTAAGGGGAATTGTGTTTTGTTTTACCTTGATAAACTGTAAAGAGAGAGAATTTTTAAAATTAAGTTCTTTATTTTCTATTAGCTGTATTCATACTTTGGTTGCTTCAGACTTTATATATATTGTTCTAAAAAAATAAAATTAGAAGGGGATTTCATGTGTTTAAAAATTTGTCACTTCTATTCTTTACAGAACTATGTAGTGCCAAAAAAACTTTTTAAAAGAAAAATAAAACTGCAAAAAAAGGACACAAGTTTTTCCTCTTCCCTATTTGTATGCATGCTTGCATTTAACTGTAATTAAGGAACCAGACTAATAAAAACAGCTTTAATTTAGACATTTTAAAGAAGAAAAACGAGCAGCTTTAACAAGTCATACAATCAGTATGCCTGTTTTTCCCCATGCTTGGTGTCACTGTATGTGCTGTTCACTGCCACTGTGTCTTTCCTGTAAAATACTTGATTTGAGGGAAGAATATGCCTGCTTTTCTGTTCATAAACTTTGCAAAATAATATGAAAATACTTTGGAAAAATCAGGCTGTACTATGAAGTAGTTTTAAAGAGGACTTCCCCTAAATTCACTGGGCATGCTACTTGTGTTGTCAACACTCATAGGGCAATACATGAAAATACGTTAGCCATAAATGCAGTGTTTGGGAGATAAACCTATCAGTCCCTGCTCCTGAAGCAAGATGATGAGTAAAGGGATGGTACACAAGGCATTTAACACAACTGATTTCCTCTGATACATAATTAAATGTACTAAGATGAGAACTTTAACTTGACTAAGAGCTTAATTAGTCTTAATTTGAAAAACAGGGACTTGCTGAATGCTAACTTCATTCAGAGATGGTAGAGCTGAGTATAATTGTGTCCTATTTTGTCCCCAGTCACAGGTAGGCCACAAACTATGCTCAAAGTAGTAGCTTACTGTCTTTAAATATAGTGAATAACTTCCTGCCTGAAAAGATTAAGCAGTGCCTTGTACTCCTTGAAGCTTCTAAACTGTCTTGACAGTAGCATCAGAAGCAGCATATCACTGCTAAGGCTGGCCCTCAGGCATCCCAGCCCCCAAAGGAGAGAGAAAGGATCTGGAGAAAGGAGGACTTCCCCTTGGTTGATGACAAATGGGTCAGAGATCACCTAGGCAAACTGGATCCTCGGAGTGGCTAATACACTGGGTGTGCTTCCATCCACCGAGACCTGGACAGGCTGGAGAGCTGGGCCAAGGAGAACCTCTTGGAATTCAACAAAAGCAAGTGCAAGGTCCTGCCCTGGGGAGGAACAGCCCCAGGCACCAGTACAGGTTGGGGGCTGACCTGCTGGAAAGCAGCTCTGCTGAGAAGGCCCTGGGAGTGGCTGGTGGGCAGCAAGTGACCCTGAGCCAGCACTGTGCCCTCGGGGCCAAGAAGGCCAATGGTGTCCTGGGCTGCATTAAAAGGAGTGTGGCCAGCAGGGCGAGGGAGGTCNGAACACAGGAAGTTCCACTTAAACATGAGAAAAACCTTCTTTGCTGTGCAGGTGCCAGAGCAGTGGCACAGGCTGCCCAGAGAGGCTGTGGAGTCTCCTTCCCTGGAGACATTCAAACCCCGCCTGGACGCGGTCCTGTGCCCCCTGCTCTGGGTGTGCCTGCTCACGCAGGGGGGTTGGACAAGATGATCTCTCGAGGTCCCTTCCAACCCCTACTGTTCTGTGATTACACTTAAGGATGATTCTTGCAAAGGAACCAGTTAACAGCTCTGTGTTGGAGTTCTTAATGCAAGAGCTAATTTGAAAACACATTAGATTATGACAGTCTTAATTTCTTCCTGTACTGGAGGTTCAGATATTTCAAGCTGGTGGCTCTACAGTGTTTGTAACTCAAACATACTCCGACTTCTTTGGCAACTAAATGCAGTGGCTGTTTGTCAAAACAACACCCGGATTTGAGAACGAAGCCAGCTTCAAAGTATTATGAAAGAAACAGCAAGGAGCCTTTAAAGACAAAACCCCCCTTTTTATTGCTCTTCACTAGTTTTTACAGGCCTTGAGAAAAACAATTTAAAAACCACCCTCGAATTCTATCAAAAGGACAAGTAAATAACTACATAAAAAGTATCCTTAGCTTTCTTTTAATTAAAAAAAACAAAAACAGGACTTATAGAAGAGGGGAAGGATTAAAGAAATGGACTGCTGAAGCAGCCAGTACACATCCAGCTGTCCTGTAAAGCAAATAGGACAGTATTAGACTGCAGTTCAAGGTCCTTAAACTGTGTGCTGGATTTAGTTTGTTATTCGTTCCCTCGACGACTCTTCTTGTGACTTTTCTTAGATCTGAAACAGGAAAAAAAAAACGATATGCCATATGACACAGTACTAGTAACTTCTCAAAGACCAAAGTGATTCATAGCAGTAAGTGGTGTTTTCTATGGTCAAATATGGATAGTGTGACTTGACTACCACACTGAGGGAGGTACCCTATGAAGTATTTGATCTCCAACATTGTAAGATGACCTTCAGTCCCCAAGATAAAGTGATAAGTAAGCTCCTACAGCAGAACAGACATCCTTAAGAAATAGGCCAAACCTTTACCTTTCAGGTGATTTGGAATGACTTCTGTGTCTGTGACTACGATGATGTCCTATGAGAGAAAAAGGTAAGTTACTTCCATAGACTCTAGAATTCTTTTTTGCTTTGCTAATGCAGTCTGCTTCTAGTGACCAGGTGTCCTACATAATGCCAGAACAACCCTAGCCTTAATTAGGCACTCAAATTAACCTCCTGGCAAATATTTGAAAAACATACCCAATGCAATTTTGCATATATTAAAGGAGTTCACCAGCTGTGCTTTCATATAGCTAGCAGTTTTATGAGCCATAATAAGCACCTATACTACCTTCTTGATACCATGACACAGATTTTTCTTGCAGTGGATGTTCTGCTGATAAAGCCTTGCCAGTGTTAATCTTTAAGTGACAAAAAATACCTGGAGATTTAGATCGTGATCTGTGGCGCCTCTCCCTGGATCTGCTCCGGTGTCGTCTTGGGCTTTTGCTGCGATGCCTCTCCCGGCGTGGTGATGGACTGAGAAAAAAGAAGCTTTTAAGATAGCTGTACTAAAAATGCACACATTTTAAGATTAAATAATAAAATAAAAGACTACCTTCTTCTCTTTGGAGAGCGGCTTCGCCTGTAATTGGGGGAGAAAAGAAAAGTTGCTAAATATCATTAGCCAAATCAGCCGTTTGATTTCCCATATTCTCCAGCAACAGCACCCCAGGACTTCCCTTGCACTCCCCCGTGTCCCCAGTTAGCGGGTGTGGCCTGCTGCACAAAAGGCATTACATGCTTCTGGACTGGCCCATACAGTGAGCAAATGAGGCTTAGTGATGAGTTTTTCCTGGCTTATTATCAGGAACAACAACAGGATATTCTCTGCAGCCTCTGGCTTACATGAAAACAAAGCACTTGGTTCTCCTTAATATCTTCACTGTACTGTCAAGTTTAGCTAAAGTTGGCCAGCAAGTTCAAGAGTTACTGAAGGACTAGAGAAACAGACGGGCTGACTGTGGCTGTGCACTGCAACTCCTCCATTTAGAAAGTGGCTACATGAATTGGGAGGTGTAAGAGAGTCTGGCCGGATTGTCATCTTCACTTCGATGCTTTGCTCCAGCCGTCTACAGTACCATAGGTAAAAATATTGCTCAAGAAGAGCCATATCACCTTCTTGGAGACCTGCTTCGGCTCCGCCTGTATCGCACAGCTGGAGATCTGCGAGGTTTATCAAGGTCTCTGTAGCCTCTTCTGCGGTGGTCAGGAGAGGGTGCTCGTTCCAGCTGGAAACAATGATGGGGCAGTGGGGGGAAGGTTCTGTAAGTCTTGTTTCATCAAGGTTTTTATCCATCAGTAAAGATTTCTAAACAATCAATATAAATTGCAAAAGTCATGCAATCAAGCTTCCCCATCCCCAGATATTTCATACTCAGAAGTGAGTGGTACTGCCTAAGTCTGTCAACCGGAAGTTAAAATGGCCACCTCTCATACTGTTGATTAAGTACAGCAGAATTGACTATGATGGTCACCATAACTTTCATCATCACCTTTAGTTCTCTCCGTTATATATGTATGTAAAACAGTTTATCTGAAATGTGTTTAACACAGATCCAGATTTCAAGAGACAGAAAAGCTTGATAAACACAGAGCACTTTAGAACTGCTTCAGTGTCTAACAAATTCTCACAAGCAGCTTACAATATATTACGAGGGGAGATAAGAGTTGCAAGCAACCTCCTGGTGCCTCCCCTCAAATATTTCTCATAGGCTATAAAGTGTTCTGCAGTGCTTCAGCACCAACTTTAATTATCCCTTTCCAAAACAGTTCACCAACCTTTTCATCTTCCTCTTCTTCCTCCTCACTAGATTCTACATCATCCATGTCTTCTTCCAAAGCACTAACACGAGGCTCAAGTTGCTCAGCTTCTTCCAGAACATACCGTTTCTAGGAGAAATTATAACTTTTATCTTACATAACCCAAGTAAAAACAAACAGCTGAGGAGGCATCTTGTGTGCCAGAAGGGCCTGCATCATTCATAGCTTTATGCAACAAGCCAGTAGCTGATACAGCTATTGAATCCGATGCAGTCAAGAATTCCATAACCATCTACTTTCCCAAACCTGTAATCGAGGCAGAATGATATCGCATACACGTTCCTCGTGGAGTAGTTCATCAATAAATTCATCCACGTGCATAAGTTCAAATTCTGGGGGGGAATAGCATTTAAAAGACAAATAAGATTATCACTAGAGGCTAGAGTAAAAATGAAACACTTCAGACAATTTATGTCAAGTGAGCTGTACAAACAGCAGTTCTAAAATCAAAGATAAGGAAAATCATTAGACCTATCTTGCAAAAAGGAAATTACTGCACAGCTGGGATTAGTTGATTCACAGTGCTCAAACAGGCACTCAAACAGTGTTTCAGTGCCCAACAAAAAAACACAAGCACTTGGGGAAAGCAAATAACCGAGGCAGTTCTCATTTGTACAAGTCAGCAAGAGCAGCAATAGACTATCCAAAGGATGAATAAGTAACAGTAAGGTTTCAAAAAGATGGTTACACCACTATTTTTTAAGCTTATATTAATAGATAGAATATTTACTTTTATCAAGCATGATACTTTCTTTTTTTAACAGAAGGTCATCTATGAGGTACTAAGAAACCAAAACTCAGTAAAGAGTGCTCACCCCCATTTCTGTTCTGGCTTTTTATTTTTCGATAGTCATTGTACAGTGGTTCAAGATACTTGTAGCAGTCAATGGCAGTGCCTGTCAATCTCATGTACAGCGCACCAAGCATTCGGACATACCTGAAAAGTAAACCATTTCATGTATCTGATCTTTTTGCATAGTTAGCAGTTTAGATAAGAGTTTTTCCATGAGTTTCTGATAAAAATCAGTACACTAAAATAAACAAAATACTCAACTGTTTAGATTTTTCTGCTTCAAGTACTCAAGTAGAAATCTATGAAAAAATATATGTACTCAAGTACACATATATAGTGTCTATATGGGTATATTATTTCTCACAAAGACAAAAGAAATACTAAAGAAAAAGTAGATTAATACGGCTCCCTTCATGCAACTTGTTCTCAATACTCCAGGCAGAGGTGTATTATCAC
>VZTV01074192.1:1654-19762 GCA_013400875.1 Anhinga rufa | reverse complement strand
GCTAAGGAAGAGTCCTGAATTCAGATTTCGCACTACTGATAAAGTGTTTACCCTTTAAGCTGTTTCACTGGAGAAGCTGGACTGGTTCCAACTGTGCTGTCTTGTTGAAGGATTTTATTTTTTTTTCCCTAGAAGTGCATAAAAAGAATATGAGAATGTAGGGGTATACAAGACTTGAGTCATGGTGTCCTGCCAGAGAGGTCTTATTACAGAATGGGAAAGATGAAGCAGCTCAGAGTAGGACCTGATCAACACCAGAATGAAGGAGAGACTTCATGGCAGGGAATACATGGAGGGATGAGGGAGAATGGGAACATAGACACACATACGTTTTAGTGGTACTCTAACATGTAATCTACAAAATTCACCTAGAATGAGATTCCATAATGCAATTTCACTGACTTCTATTTCTCCATAAAGTTGTTCAGATGTTTCTGCACAGTAATTCAAGGACACCTGAGGTGTGTTGTACCTGGAAGTGGACATTTCTTTGACATCCATAAGCAGTCATCTAATCCTAAGAGGAAAGAGAGTTAAATCACAGCCAATTCTCAACATTTCCCATTACTTAATATTTTTGTCTCTTAAGATCAGCTTTCCAGCAATTGATAATCCCATTTTCAGCAACATGCTCCCAGATGTCCCACTGCAGCTTAAGTGCTTAGTGCAGCGTGGTAGATTTTGCTAGGGAAGCGAGACATGTAGGAACAGGGTGCTCTAAAAATCTGCCCTGCGGGTCTAGCTTTCTGACATTTCTGAGAAGTTTACTCAGAATTTCTGTTCAACTATATAGGAGATATAAAACACTCACTTAAACTTAAACATTTTCTAAACCAGCAAAAACTGTGCTTTAAATGCACTTTAAGGGATTTTTTTTTTACCTTTTTGGTGTCGATTTTTAAAATTCTTCTTCCGTAACATTAAAAAAATCTATATATTAAATAGAAGAAAACATGAATGGAAATAAGAAGAATGAATAATAGTTCTCACAGGACGGACTGTTCTTAAAGATGCTATATCTCAAAACAAAAGAACCTATTGCTTCTACAATGTATTAGTTCTTGAGAGAGCTGGATTTGTGTTTCCTTGGAGCTAAAGTGCTATTCTCGGAAAACTGAACACCAAAAAATTGGTGGGGTGGGGACCAATGTTAGTAATAATTTTCAGATCTGAGCCGAGTTTGGTTGGGTTTTTTTTCTTCCTTATGTCTTATTGCCAGGTCCCACAGTTCACTCCTAGAAGCTGAACAACAGGCTGTGCCCTTTCTGGGTCATGCATTAGTAAGAATTTTGTTGGTAAAAAGTCTGGTGACACGTAGACTACAGGAAAATCTGATTGAATCTTTTAGTGGGTAGCTGCATAGATAATACGAGCCAATGTATGTTGTAATAATAATTTACCTTACTAAAGCAAGAACCCAGAGAAAAGATAGCATTATTGTTCCATACTCATACATTTTGTTTGTGGAATCACTGGTTGGTGTAGTGGACTTGTCATAGAAAAATTCTGTAGTGACTTCTGAGGTAAAACTTAAATTTTGAGATCTTTCCTAAAATGCAATGTGTCATTTTATGCACAGTAAGGTTATGTTGATCCATAGAAGAGATGCTGCAAGGAGCATTAGATTGTTGCTATTGTGTAGAGCTTGGCAAGGATTGCCTTTGCTATGTTCACAGTACAAAGGTATAGAATCTCTTGAACTACATTTCTATCTCTGTGCTCTACCAAGAGTGAATTAGGGGCAAAGATAACTCATAGTTTAGAGATTAAGTAATCAAACATATTGTTATCATTATCCCTTTTGTATACTCTGTCATTAACATAAAAAGTGGAGAAGATAGCCTGTAACTGCAAATAGTAAATGCTGGTTTCCCTTCAAGGACTGATTTTAATGGCGGTTTGAAAAGCTTAACAAGTAGAATGAAGGGGTCATAAATGGAAGTTAACCCATAGCATTGGGGAAATTTAGAAATCACTTGTTACTTTCCTGGTAGTGAGCCTAATTTGTTTAAAATAAAATCCATCTGTTCATTTCAAAGTCTTTGTCCCACTTCCTTACAGCAATCCACAGTGGACTACCCCATTACTTTAAAAATTGGCTGCAATTATGATAAGCTAATAACTCTTATTTTGTGGTTTGCTGTAGTAAGATACTTTGGAGTGCAGCAAAGCTTCCCTCTATTCTTAAAAAATAATCAGCTATTGTTATTTTTTGGAGTTGGACCTGAGTATTTTCTTAATCAGGTTTAAAGTAAATATGCAATCTGATGGCTTTGCAAAATCAAAACATTTTTGATTGTTGATGAATCAACCAAACGCTGCTGTTAAGTATGTAAATGACCTTAATGTCAGTTTGGTATTTGCTTAGCATGCCATGCATGCAACAAAACTTTGGAGTGATTCAATTTTGTGGCCACGTTAAATTTACTTCCTGGAATAAGTTTCCTTTTCATACAGGGACCAGTTTACTACTGTGCTCCCCTGTGTTTCCTCCTGAATATATATTAGTCCTTTAGAGTTGTTTTGATGCATTATACATTCATAATGCTTCTACCTTTCTCTGTCTTTCTGATTGTTAATTATGTGAGATGTGTATTTGACAGCAGTTGAGTGAATATTTGCTAATCTATGATATAACTGAGCTTTTGAATGTGTACTTCAAGAAGTTTATAGACTTGTACAGAGAAATCACTAATTTTCATTTTTGAATTCAAGATTCTCAAGTCCTAATTTTTTTTGTATTTTTATCAGTGAATCTGTTTAAGGAAGTACTTCTTGGTTTTGAATGGTTTTCATGGCTTTTTTATTTCTTTATGTAGACGCTCTTGTTTGTCTGAGTGCAAGTTATTGACCTGGTATTCTATTTATAATTCTGCCTGGTTCTTCAGTATTTTATCTAGCTGTAACTTATTAAAAACCACAAATATGAAATGGGGATATTAATGACAAGTGGTTTAAATGTGAGAGTTTCAAAATGCATGTTAGAATATTTCAACACTTTGTTCACTGTAATTTTACATTTTTTCATTACTTAAGTAATTAAAAAAATCCTTAGGGTTGAATTATAGTAAAATTTTATACATCTTAGTACTAATTTTGTCTCCCAGTGGACAGCAATAATTTAGATGGGATTGTTTTTACTCTACCTAATTTATTCTTATTGGGGGGAGGGGAAAATATTAACCTTGCAAATTTTCCTAATTATAATAATGTCATTAATATTGTTAGTTGTTTTTAATAATCTCCATGCCTTCAGAAACTTCTTCTATATTTTGAAGAAAAACATACAGATATACAGGGTTCTGTAATAGAATGTGTTTACAATATTTATCCCCTGGGTTTGCTGTAATAGTAAGGGGAAGTACAGTGACAGATATAACTTGCAATAGTTGCCAGTGTTATGTGCCTTTGAATAATTTTCTTTAATTATTTTTTTTTATACCTTAGGTGAGGGTTAGCAGCTTTAAATCAGTTTAATTTCTATTAAAGTGGATACAGTGATACATTCTTAGAGCTTTACTAGTTTTTACTAACTTTAAATAATTTTAAATCTGTAAGGTAAATGGTTGTATGGATGGTTTTGAACTGATTGTAGACTGTTCAGTTTAACTTTTTAGATTTCAAGCACTGCTAGAGTAGAGAGAGAACTTACTGGTCATATTTGGCTTTTTCTGTGTTTTCATTTTGTACTATATATGAACAGTGAGACTTTCTTACTACAATAGGTGTGCTCACTGTAGTGGCTTTTTAAAATGTTCCCATAGTTTGCACTGTGTGATTCATTTGAATTTAGCTTACAAATCAATCCCTTTCTGTAGGCATCTGCGTTGTACCTGACAAGTATGAAAATAATCAAAAATATCAGTGTTTGACAGTGAGACTGTATATTTCTGTTTCTGAGTGTGAATTGCTTTTAGCAAGGCTTGTCTAGTTAAAAGACAGTTAAACTAGTAATCATACATGATCTGTGTTTAACTGTTGTTTGTAGAAGAAGCGCTACAAAGTGGTATGTGGTGATAACAAATTCAGAAGGAAAAGAATATGAAATTCAGATAGCAGCTTGAATAATTTGCTGTTAGCATGGGGCCCAATAACACTACAAAGCTATAAACTGTCTTTCTCGATTGCCCAGTTAGGTGGCAGAGATGCAATTTGTCTTTTCTGAAGCTACCTGCTGCTTGCTAGCTCCATCTCCTGTCACAGCCTATTAGCTCCCCAAGAAAATTGGTGGGAAATTGCCTGCAGATTGCAGGAAATTGCAACTCCAGGTCCTGGAAAAAATGTAGGATAGCACAACACTGATCCTCCCAGAGCAGCTATTAATACAGCAAAAGCTGACCTTTGGCATGGTGTGAAACGACTTTGCTATTTGCTGAATAAAGACTGTGTTATGTGTGGTTGAAGGAGGGTACAAATTACTATCCTTGCTATGCTTGTAGCCAGCCTGCTCCAGGCAGCTTAAGCATTAGTGACAGGTTTTGCTGCCCCCCACTCCTTCCTTTTGGAAGATGGGAGATGAGATGTTAGAGCCTTATCCAGAAATGTCATTATACAGATCGGCAAAATCCACCTTGTATTTAAATGATGCTAGTACCTGTGAAATTCAAAGGTTTAGTGACAAAACTGAAAGATAATTTATGAAGTTAATCTCAAAAAAAAATTGGTGATTGCCTCTGCTTGGTCAGAGATTGCCTCTAGCCCTGGTCTGAGTAGGAACAACTTTTTGGCTATTTTGTTCTGTGTGTATATCTGTAATAAACATTTGATTTTGGAGCAGTTACAGTGAAATGGAGCTGATTTATACTGTAACTGCTGAGCATAGAAGTCATGGGATACACATTAGTTCTGATAGATTTTAGTATTAAATTCCTTGCTGCTAGGAAACTCACCTCTGTCTTGTGTAAACAAATTCCCTTGTGTTCTTTATGGTGTGATATGCAATGAGTTTCATCCTCTGTCATTTCTACTAGAGCTACCTTTCTAATTCTGTACTTTACCTCAGTTTTATAGGGCTTTTCAATAAAAGAGTCAACTTCTCCATGAATCCTGAGTGAGGGGATATGTAGAACTAGTTTGCAACATAAAAATAAATGCCAACATTTTCTTTGAGCTTGCAATTGTACTTAGTTGGTTCAAAGCCTCCTGAGGAAGATGTATGTGTGAATTGGAATGATGTATTGATCAGAAGTGAGCGTGGGGAGGGCAGCAGCAGGGAAAAAGTCATTTTGCAATCAAGAGTGTTGCTGTTTTCAAACTCAGCTGAGATCTGGCAGCTGCCCAGGGATCTGAGTGAAATCAATATGTTCATTTCCTATTGTATTAGTGTCCACTGATGTAAATGAGCTGACAAGGCTTACTAGCAGTCACACAACTGATTAGAAAAAATTAGTGGCTTGTCTTATGGAGCTGAGGCAGAGGAGCTGAGCATAGGGCAGCATGATGAAAGGTACTGCTCGCAGTTCAAAGCACAACTGAAGGGGATCAAGAGCACTTCATGTTACAACTCTCTGTTTTGAATTCTTATGATCATGCATGCACACGTATGTTGATCTGAAATGCTAATTTTTTGAGGCATTGTCTTTCTAAATTAGTTTTTAGCACCTTTTATGGAAGTTATGCAGTTTAGTGCTGTGTGTCTTTTCTTGTAAAACACATACAGGAACGGAAGAGATATGGTGCTTGAGCCTTTATTCTGTATTTACAATAGCTGTTCATCTTCCAAGGTATTTCATACTAATTGCATTCTTAAAATAAACCTTGCCATTTAGTAACGAACATGGGTTTTTTGTATAGTGCGATACCTATATTGGAATGAACAGAGAACGTTTAGAGGACACAAAATCTGCCCCATTTAGAGGACATAGAAGATCTGCCCTGGCTAATCACTGAATTTGCCTTCTCTTGTAACAAACAAACAAACAAACTAAATTGAGAGATATAGTATCCAGAAATTTATTCTGATGGCTGATGGGATTATGAACACTGTTACCTGCATACCTACTCTGGCTTTAGTGAGGCCAAGCCCATTATTCTATACAGAGCAAGGAGGTAACAAATCATTCTTGTATGAAAAGCAGAAGCTTCTTGTCATAAATTCAAAGTTGCAAGCTCTTGCTTTGTTACAGAAAGAACAAAAATTCAGTCTGGTCTATGAGGGATTTGGAGTGTACCAAATCCTGCTCTGGATAGCTGGATGGTTTAAGAGAGGGTTGGTGGAGAAAAAAAAGCTCAGACAAAACAGTTCTCAGCCAGCACTTGATGACTGGAAAAGATGTGCAAGTCATAAGTAGCACCCTTCATCCTGTAAAAGCTTATTAGCTCCAGCAAAAGACAGGACACTAAGCTGTGCTTGCTTTCTTTTTCTGTAATTGGTTCAAAGAGTTTGTTGTCAGTCTAAACTCTGGTCAGTCTGAGTTTGGTCAGGCCATGTTTTTCGTACTGCATAAATATAGCAAATAACACATCAGAAAAACAAAATCTGAGTTCTTTAATCAGCTTGACTTGATTTTTTTTTTTAAATGATGCCTTCCTATGTAACACTTCTCACTTGCCACACTAGGAAAATGCAGGGTTTTTTGCCCATCTTTGTTCAAATTTCCAATAGTCCAAATGTCATAAAATGGTTCTAATTTACTGCAGTATCCTGTTGAATATCAAATGTTTTGCTGGTGTCATTTTTCCTAGCCCCAGCAGAAATTTTTAAACTATGAATAGTTCATTGTGCCCAGAATCATAGTCATTCATTGAAACAATTCACAATTTTTTTCAAGTTCTCCATGGCTTCCACTGGGTGTTTAATTTTTATGAAATAGTTGATCTGAGTATACCTGGGCTCTACCAAAATATCCTTTCTCTTCCACCATACCTTTCTGATACTCCAGCTGAGAGTAAACCAACCTAGTCCCCACCATTTGCTCTCAAGAACCCAACACTACGAGACAAAATCCTATAGTGCTTGGTCCAGTTAGCCAAAGATGTATTTTTTTTCTATGAAATATCCCAAAGTTTTTCTTTATACTCTAATAAAGGTTCAGCTTTCTGCTTATAAAAAGGCACTAAGCAGGCATACAGCATGACCACAGCCCTTCTTAAGACTTTCAGTGCTGGGACAGGGTGCAGGGCAAGTTGAAATAGGGAGGAGGCAGGGAAGATGGAGAATAAAGCCTCCCTTTTGATCAGGTTTTTCGCATTAGTGCTTGGCTGTGAGGCAGGAAAGGCTGATGAAGGTGTGGCTTCAAGGACAGGGACAGCAAGGGTTTGGAGGGGGTCCAGATGCCATGTTCTGGTGGATCCCCAGTAGTGGCAGGGATGGGGCGAGGGTGGTGGGGTGAACAACATNGTCTCCAGCTTCCCCAGCCAGTCCCAGTGCTGGTGGGGAAGGGGCTGGGGCCGGGGTGCTGGGTAGGGAGCTGAGAGAGGGGGACTGGCATTGGGGACCTGCTAGGAGAAGGGTCACCAGGGGAAATTTAGGGGAAGAACATGTAGGCCATGGGAAATTGGGGTCAAAATATGCAAAATGTCTCGTGGGTGAGGATGAGCTAACACATTTATGAATAAATAACTTATGGCCCCATCTCTTTTGGGGTCTGGGTTTGTCCAAGATGGTCTGGGGCAAGTGAAGAAAAAGACCTGGAAGAAAGGGGTTTGTGGGGTGGCATCAAGTGTTTGGCTTGTGGCTGCTTCCACTTGTGGGATGTCCACTGAATTAACAGAGAACTTGTCATCTTCCTCGCCTCCCTGCAGCAAGCTGTTCTGCAGCAGATTTGAAGCACCTGAGGGGAAGGAATTGCACACCCTGGCGCTGCTGCCTCTCTCCAGACAGGGTGAAGAACTGCTTTATCTGGGGCTTGTTTACTGGAAAGGAAGGTGACTGTGGATTGGATTGGAAAGGAACATTATTTTTCTGCCAGCAGGGAAGACTTTTCCATTTTCAGAGGAAATGGAGATACGTTAGAAATAGCACACTCGAGCAGCAATGAAGATGTAACACCAGAAAGGTAAGCCAAGACTTTATACTTGATTGAAGAGATCTGGGTAGAATATTACATTTGTGTTATTGAACCAAATACAGCGAAGCCAGGACATGCTGTTGGTTGTTCTGTTTTTTTTCTTAGTACCCTCAGGAAAGAAGGCAGTGGAAGAGCAAATATCTAAGCAAATGTTTATCTGCATGTTTGATAAGTTCCTGAGAACTGGTTTTATTCAACCAGGCGATGGCTAACCACTGTGGTTAAAGTGTAATGTGCTTTTGGCACAGACCTCAATGTTCTGGTTTGAGTCAGCTTGCTTGGAATTGTTCTAATGAAAATAGGCTGTATATAGGTACCACCAGAGGTCCTCCTCTGTGTTCCCAGGAAAACATATTACTTGTAAGGAATTTCACCTTCCTGTTAAGAAACACAGTATCAGAAAAGACTGAAAATTCCCAGTGCAACTGTGTTGATAATTAACTCTTAATCACTCATGCTGGAGACTTTGGAACCTGGATATAGGGCAGGAAATGGATGGGGTATTTGCCTAGGTGAAGCCTCTGCCTTTTGCAGCAACTATAACATCACATTAATAGCTCCTGTTTGGGAACTAATACAGGCTAGTGTCACAAAGTGCTGAACACTTATGGCATTTATCGCCAAAAAAAAAAAATCCTTTGGCAATCCTACTGAAAATTCTTTGGTCTCTAATCTTGGTAAACTGGCAAATAATACAGAAAATTGCAGGTATCATTCAAAATCACTGTTCCTTTTTTAGGGCTGGTACTATAGAAATCCTTAAAAGTGGGTTTTATATTTGTGTGGGTTCTGTTAATCTCTATGTATAGTGACAGAATCTTCTTTGTCAGGAACAGAATAGAGTTCTGCTGTGTTGCTTTGAAATGTTCCTTAATATGTGCTATAGCAAAGTGTCTTCCCCACTACACTACTACTTTAAAGTCTGAGGCTTATCATAGTAATTTCCCATGCTTTCATCCAAAGCCTGAAAATATGCCTCAAGCAAGATAGTCAATCAAAAGTAAAATATTGTCAGTTATTTGACTGTCTCTCCAGCTCTTTGGGAGGTAGCTTGCTGCTACACCAGTGTGAAGAAACTCATGTTACAAAAGCAAAATGAAAGAAAACAGAAATTAAACAATAAGAACAGCTTCAGCTCTGAGCAATTGTCTGAGTATCCCAGAGCAATCAAGTTTTCCCTTCTAGAAGAACAACTTTAATTTGATCTTATTTTCACTGATTTATTTTCTGTTGCAGTTTTGAGCTTTTTAAAGGAAGCATTTCCTTTTTTGAATGTCTCTAGTTGGAGATGGGGAGGATTTGAAAAGCCTGCCTAACCTCTGTAACTCTTCTACCCTTTTTTCCCTTTGATTTTTTTTTTCTTGGGATTGCACACAAGCAAAATATCCATTTCTCTTGTATCCAGTTCTGAGGAAACAGTGTGATGAGTGGGTTGGGCTGCTGGACTATTCTGCACAAACTGGTAAATCAGGACTGACCTCTTTAGATGAAACAAGTTAGAAATGGTATTAAATCCCAATCTGCTGGGCTTTGGCAGTTTAGGAGACTACAGTGTTTAGTATCTTGTTGTACTGGAAGAAGGAACTGTTTCGTTATTTCTGTTAGCTTTGCAATGAATGTCATGTTGTGCAATCAATATGTGCTTGATTTCCTGCTGCGGGTGGAATAGGTCGTCTCATAACTACCAATTCAGGCATCCAGTGGGAAATCAATTGGGGGGCGGGAAACAAAAAACAAACAAACCAAAAACAAACCCCAAATCCAACAGCAAAACCAACAACCAACTGGAAAAAAAGCCTTTCTCTTAGGGTAGTAGACTTACTTGCTCTACTAAGGGGAGCATGCACATCCACCACAGGTCTCCTCAGTTATACATCTATGCCAGCCTTTGCTAAAATCTAGTTATTTTTCATCCACTCTCTTGTATTTGTCCCATAAAAGTACCCAATTTATTTAGGGTAGGCCTCTAGCTTCGTATCTTCTTGTTCTTGCTTCCCTAGTCTCTATTCATGACCACTTCAGTAAAAGCAAGGAGGAAGCATAATACTTATGTTGATGTTTAACATAAAGGCTTCTGACCTGCTAGATCCTTTTCCCACAAAGCCAGTTCTTACCAAAGGTACTGATTTAGCTTGGAAAGTCTCAGGCAGTCTGTCTCTTATAGGATCATTGAGTAAAATTTAGGTCAGAAGGGTTATCTGTATGTCTTGCACAACATCTGCTCAGATAGGGCCAGGTTCAAAGTTAAGTTGGGTTGCTTAGAACCTGTCCAGTTGAGTTTTGCATAAGTCCAAGAATGGAGATACCACAGGTTTTCTGGACAACACGTTTCACTGCCTAACCATTCTTATAATGACTTTTTTTTTTTAATTCAGTCAGAATAAGGACTGCTGCCTCTTCTCCTTTAGCTGTGTAGTCCAGAGAGCTGTGCACTGTCCTGACAGGCAGAAATAGGGGGCAGAATGATTTGTGGGCTGTTCTTTCTCCCTAGGACTCTTTGAGAGAGAAGAGACTGTCTTCCTCCTCTTCATTGTTCCACTTTGTGCTGTTTTTGGCTGGGATAGAGTCAATTTTCTTCAGAGTAGCTAGTATGGGGCTATGTTTTGGATTTGTGCTGAAAACAGGCTTGATAATACAGAGCTGTTACTGCTGAGCAGTACTTACACAGAGTCAGGCCTTTTCTGCTTTTCACACCTCACCCCACCAGTGAGTAGGCTAGGGGTGGACAAGAAGTTGGGACAGGACACAGCTCAGACAGCTGACCCCAGCTGACCAGAGGGATATCCCATAACGTATGATGTCATGCTCAGTATATGAATCTGGGGAAGTAGAAGGAAGTGGGGGAACATTTGGAGTGATGGTGTTTTGTCTTCCCAAGTAACAGTTACATGTGATGGAGACGGCTGAACACCTGCCTGCTGATGGGAAGTGGTGAATGTATTCCTTGTTTTGCTTTGCTTGCCACATGTGCAGGGCTCCATCATGCGGGGACAGACTGCAGTCCCTTAGAGATGTACCTGCTCCAAGTGAAGCCTTATTAATTAGCCACAGTCTCTCCAGGGGTATACCTGCTGTAGCATAGACTTAGTCCTTTTTGGCACCTAGCGTAGTCCTTGCTCAATTTTTATTACATATTTCTCATCTACTTGAGTGGGACAAGTGATAACCTGCATTCACTAATGATGGCAAGGTGTATCGCCTGCCATCTTGAATGGTGGGAGATAAATGGGATGAAGTAGAAGGAGACAAGATGCATGGGGAAACAGCAGTGAAGGTGATAGCCAGCTGGGATGAGATAAGCTGGAAAAACAGCTTGTATAGGGGAAAAAAGAAATGGTAATTTTAACTTCTCCATGGGTATGACTCAGTCTTGAGTGGGCTGTAAAATCCTGTCATGTTTTCTTTCCCCATTCGTTATTTGAAGAAGGAATTTATACTTTAAAAATACCATTGTGGTTTCCATCCTTGAGAACTGTTAAAGCTCTTCTGTATATAAATCACTCCCTCCCATGTAGTAGCTGAGATGACTTCTCTTTAAGTGCAAGCACAGCACTTGCATGCAGCACTGACTTTGTGGAGAAGGACTTATTCTTGGATGAACTGTAAAAGCACTATAAACCTGTTATGTGCTCTTACTGTGTCTGAGTTGTCCTAAAAACCCTTTGTATAACCTGAGCAGTCACAGGAAATTTGTATGCACTGGAATCAGCTTGGCTAGTGATAATAATACAAAACATGGATTCAAAAGGATAGCAGTCTTTGCAAGATCATCTTCCTCTTGGCATACTTGCTGGGGAAGACCTGGAAGTATTCAGGTCTATGGTTGGTGCTGTCTTGATATGCGTGTGTATCCAGATGCAGTGTGGTGGACCAGAGGAGATCCTAAGAGAGCTACTCTCCTCCTAATCCTTATTCAGCTACTTGTAGCTTCAGCTATTGCAAAAGCCTCACTATGTTCTTGTCCAATTAGACACCATGTACTCTACAATGGCATTGAGATACACAGAGTATATTTGCTAGTTATCAATTGTAAGGGAAAGTTTCTGTGAGGCAGAAACACTGTTTTTCCAGTATGATGACCATAGATCAAAAACTGTGTGAATACTGACTGTAAGATAAAATGTGGCCTACCAGACAAAATGTGGTGTATAATGTGGCTTGTAGACACAGCTGAACAAATTGCTTCAGAAGCTTCAGGGGTCACTGCAGTGTAAACAGAAAGCAGGGGTGACCTGTACTGTGTTCTCAAGACATAATAAATACATTCTTCATGCTGCTGCTTACCTTCTGCTGAATCAGGTATTTTAAAACACTGTGGGATTCCTTCTCTGGGCAAAACTTAGAGTCTTAACTTCCTGCATTTCAAACAGGATTTCTTTTTGTTATCCTTGAAAAGTTACATTTCAGTGTGTTTGAAGCTTCAAAGTCTTTGTGTAGTACAGTGTAAGGTACTGCATGAAAAAGTTCTGCTTTTGGCAGCTGGCAAATCCATCTGACAGTTCCAGGAAGGAAAATTAAAGGGTTTCTAGAGAGATGAGCCTGATCTTGCTGTAAGTTGTACATTATTTTGTTGAGTTTGATAAAGAGCAAGTACCTTGTGCTGAATGAAGAACTGAGCTACTTCAATAACTGTTGAACTTTTTTTTTTTCCCCACTTAGCACTTATGTGCTGCCTGGGTACTTTTATTTGTTGTTTTCTGTTTGTTAATTCTAATATAAAATAATATAGCTTGTCTGTTCCTTCTTTCAGCCTGAGTAGGTGTAAAAACTAGAACATGCATTTGTCTTGGGGAGAGTGGAGAAAGTGTGATGAATTCAAATAAATTCTTCTGAACTATGCATGTTTTGTGCTCCTAGGAGCTCATGAATAACAGGAGACTTATGGGCAGGTACACATTTTGTCTTGTTTTTTTCTTGGTGTAAAGTGCTCATTTTAGACACTAACTGGTCTGATACACTGACTTGGCTGCCTGTAGACACTGTGTGTTATGTATATGTTATGGCATCAAGAAAAGTAAAAGCAATAATAGTGGCCATCTTAAGCAAAAGAAAATACAAAATGAGGCTTTCCTTGACTGTCATTTATCATGATGATTACTATTTGACTTCCCAAGTTTGGAGCAGGTACCAGCAGGCTTTCAAAAGAGCTATGGAGCCTATCACAGGTTACTGCTGTGCCAAATATGATGTTGCTAGACATATACGTGGGACTGAAGGAAGAAAAATACTCTGCAATCTGCTGTAACTTAATCCAGATGGTCAAGTTTATGTTTTCTTTAAAATGCAAACTGTCTCCAGTGAATTCATTAGAACCATATTGTAGCTTTCTTTTCTAGCATAATTTCAGTGGCTAGGTTAAAAAGCCTGGGACTGTCAAACTAATCTCAAGTGCCTGATGATTTTCTTTCTGAAGGATTTAAACTGTTCAACAATTCTCTCCCCGCCTCTTCCCCCCTCTCCCCCCTTACCTTGGCTTAGGGTATCAATGTTTTTGTCTGGGATTAATCTAGATGTTTAAATAAAAGTGAGCTGTAGCTGTAACATATTCAGCCAGGGTATCTGCCTTGTTCTTATCATAGATGGGTCACTTATTGAATAAGAAACATTGGTCCTGAATATGCTAGATGTCTTTGTCTACCTATGTTTCCAGACTGTTTCTTCCTATACCTTTTTGTTGTTTTGAATTTTCTTTTTAATTTGTTTCAAATATTTGCCAAAAGTACACAAAATCTGGGGCAGGTGCTCTTATTTAGTTGTTTAATCAAAGTAAGCTAAAGCTGAAGCAGTTCTGAGAACCTAAATAAAATGTTTTTATACAAATTAATTCTGGTAGAATTAGATCCTTAAAGAAACTCTAATGCCTACTACTAGTGATGTAAAAAAAAAAAAATCCATCTGAGTAAAAAACCAAGAAAACAAAACCATCAGCACTTTGCACCCATATCTCTCATGGAAGAGCACTAGGTATTATTTACTCATCTTTCCTGATAGTGACTTTACTGAGAAACCAGTAAATCAAATTCTAATGAGACAGAACAAACATATACTGGACAATAATAGGATACTCACTGACTCATCTGTGAAGGGACAGTGTCTGTTTTTAAACTTGGGAAAGAAAGAATGGGGTAGAAAAGATAGTTCTGGGTGTCACTACTTTGTAGGCTTTCTTTTTTTTTGTCACTTTGAAAGCAAAACTAGCTTTCATCCCTCTATTTCATCCCTCCTAAAAGATGGAGAACTCTGTCCATTTACAATGAGAAGAGCTCCTACAGGGGGCAGTTCTCTGTAAATAGTATTGTACCCCTTCCTTCATTTACTTTAGGAACTTATTGTCTAAGTTGCTTGCAGTAAATAGTATGACTATTCCTTGGATATACAGAAGTACTGACATGAATAAGTCAACGGATGATGTCTAATGCAGCATGACAAGGAACTGAAGGGAAGAGGTTGTATGTTTGTTTCTTCCTGATCTGTAATTCTGGAGAGGGGTATGACATAAATTGATCATGTCCTTTGAACTACCCAATTTGAATTAATTCATTGACAAAATATCTAATAAATATATATAAATTGCAAGTCATAAGATGAAGTTTCCATTGCCTTACTTACGTAGATCAGATTCTAACAAAAGCTGTTCGATGCTGGAAAGAGTTGCCTTCCTCCTCTCAAAACAAGTGCAGCAGCTGTATAACATGCCCTCTTTGGAGGTATCTGTCAGTCCAGTTCAGACTCTGGCTATAGGCCACTGTCTGCTATTTTTTCATACTAAATGCCCTTGAATATACCAGGTGCAAAGTTGTGGTGCCCTATATGCATCATAATAGCAGAGCATCATCTCATGACTGTTCATAGCCCAGTAGGGGGCCAAAGTCTGATCTAATTCTGTTCCAGAATTGCATTGTGTTGTGGTAGCAACACAGCTGGAAAATAATGCATGGTAGTACCCAGGACCACATAAATCATCTACCATGTACTTGGTACCAGAACAGAAAGTTACAGAATCACAGAACGGTAGGGGTTGGAAGGGACCTCGAGAGATCATCTTGTCCAACCCCCCTGCGTGAGCAGGCACACCCAGAGCAGGGGGCACAGGACCGCGTCCAGGTGGGTTTGAATGTCTCCAGGGAAGGAGACTCCACAGCCTCTCTGGGCAGCCTGTTCCACTGCTCTGGCACCCTCACAGCAAAGAAGTTTTTCCTCATATTTAAATGGAACTTCCTGTGTTCCAGCTTGTGCCCATTGCCCCTTGTCCTGTCATTGGGCACCACTGAGAAGAGTCCAGTCCCATCCTCCTGACACCCACCCTTCAGATACTGATAAGCATTGATGAGATCCCCCCTCAGTCTTCTCTTCTCCAGGCTGAACAAGCCCAGGTCTCTCAGCCTTTCCTCATAAGGGAGATCCTCCAGTCCCTTGATCATCCTTGTGGCTCTCCGCTGGACTTGCTCAAGCAGCTCCCTGTCCTTCTTGAACTGGGGGTCCCAGAACTGGACACAGTACTCCAAATGCGGCCTCACCAGGGCAGAGTAGAGGGGCAGGATGACCTCCCTCGACCTGCTGGCCACACTCCTTTTAATGCAGCCCAGGACACCATTGGCCTTCTTGGCCACAAGGGCACAGTGCTGGCTCAGAGTCAGCTTGCTGCCCACCAGCACTCCCAGGTCCTTCTCAGTGGAGCCACTTTCCAGTAGCTGAAGATCAAAGGAGGAACAGATTAAGTGGAGTAGGAGGACCATGGTAATATCAAATGTATTAGAACAGTGAGCATGCTTGGTTTTGTTATTATGTGTATTAGGTGATTATTGAGCAAAACCATCTCTTTTCTAAAATGCTTCCATTTCGACAGTGAATTTGAACTTAAGTATGCAGAAACTAGTGTTTCCACATGAGGCAGTGAGATGCAATCAACCATAGTAATGTTTGGACAGTGTTTGCTGTATCTGGTACAATGGGCTTGCTTATTTTTCTGAGGTGCTGCTTTTGGTATTACAGTAGTGTACAGTAGGGATCAAAACTCCATTAGCTTCCACTTGTTGAAACAAACAAACAGAAAGGCATCCTATGCTAAAGACCACAGGATCTGCTTTAGGAAGAGTAAATTAAACAAACTGGGAGAAAGGTGGAGAGGTGACCTAGGTTAAGCACTGTAAGTGCTTCT
The DNA here is from genome assembly GCA_013400875.1 of Anhinga rufa. Classification (NCBI taxonomy): domain Eukaryota; kingdom Metazoa; phylum Chordata; class Aves; order Suliformes; family Anhingidae; genus Anhinga; species Anhinga rufa. The sequence goes on along the minus strand of VZTV01074192.1, from coordinate 3,595 downwards.
TTCTGGGGACACCCCCCCCCCCCAAAAAAAAAAAAAACACAAAAAAAACCAACCACAAAAACAACAGTGGGGATAAAAGAAAAAAAAAACAACAACAAACAAAACAACAAACCATCAGCAGCTTTTCTATAACACAAGGGAAATAGGTACTGATGCATGCAAGACATTTGTTCTTATTTGTGAGGCAGCAAAATACCCAAGGGAATGTGCCAGTGTTGGTCCAAGAGAGTGTTGCAGGGCAAGGGGTTGTGTAATGATATCCATATCCAGCCTGCTTCTGACAAGTCTTGTCTTGTGTGAGAAATGGAGCAAGAGTTAGAGGTTAGAATCAAGATGCTTAGAAAAATGTTCACTTGTCCCAAAATCTTTAAAGTGCATTTCAGATGGAAGGCACTGAGATGGGATGGAAGGCACTGAGATGCTGAGTAACTTACCTCTGTCAGGAGATCTAGGAGCCTTCAGATGGAAGGCACTGAGATGCTGAGTAACTTACCTCTGTCAGGAGATCTAGGAGCACAAGATAGACACCTGGTATACGTTGCTGGAATCATTATAGTAAGATACATTCCCAGAAGCATATGGGATTCAAACTTTGGACACCTGATGGAAAGATTTTTTGTAACCTTGTGAAAACATGCATACATTGAAACTTGCGGAAATGTTGCCACTGACTTCAGTGAACCTGGAATTTTACTACATTTTCTATGCTGTTTCTAAAAGCCAGGTCTGCCTGACAAAATAGCTGCATCTACTGTCTCTTCAAAGTCTCTTCAGGGATCTGTTGAAGACATGCCTGAAATATTCAGGATTATATCTCAGAAGTTCATGAAAAAACCTAAGAAACTTTCTTTTTTGGTTTATCAGAAAAGGAAATGCTTCATGATGATGAATTACCTGAGCTGGTTTAAACCTGTTGGAGCTATTGTCAGCTTGCCTACCTAAACTTTCAGTAGCTCTTTTTGCTGGGGATGCCAGTGTTTCCCAGGTCTCATGGGAAACATGAGTCCTAAACCAAACTCTTTTTCCCACTGGGTGCTACTTCTAATCTCAACAAATTATGCTTTAACCAAAATCTCATTGGACCTAACTTGCAAAAAGCAGTATCTCCTTCGGTGAAAAATTTTTCTGGCAAAACCCAAGGAGTCTTCCTCTAGAAAAGCTGCTGTTTTCAGAGGGACTGTCACTAAGAAGCTGAGTAAAGACTAGGTTTACTGTATGCCAGGGGATGGTCCTAAGCAGCGCGAATGCTTTTCTCCACTTAATGGTCTTCATTTTTCTCTCTGGCTCTATAGCCTGCAACTCTTTTGTGAGCCAACAGTATAACAAAGACCATGACAGCACAGCTAGTGCTTTTAACTTAAAACTGTACCCCATACAACTTCATCCTTCTGCCTTTATTCTCTGCTGCGAAGAAAAAAACTGAATAGCCAGAATTAGTGCTCCTTGAGTACCAGTTCACTTGCCTAGCAATTTTATTCAGAAAACAGATGGTTCAGTATGTGAAAGAGGGGTGGTAGGGACCTCCGTGTGAGGTCCTTGGCAGGGTAATCTCATTCCAAAGATCTAGGTGGCTGGAATTCCCTCCCCCTCCCCTTTAATACAAATCCTTAAGTGTTAAGTCAGGCAGAAAATGAGTCTAGTCTACATTTATCTTACTGAATGGCAGTCAACTCCCGCCTAATCTTTCAACATATATTTGTTCAATGGATCAACAGATTGTGTAAGCAGCATGACGGACGGGTTTAGAAATGTGTCCGCTTATGTTTGGTTTGTACTGAACCATTGACCATTTTGTTTGTGAATCCATCATAAATTACATCTCCAGGTTACTTAGTATGAGTGAGGAGGGGAAATACTTGTTCTCACTGTATTGAAAGGCATCTTACACAGCTGTCAGCCTCCAGAAGGGAAGCTGAATCACATCAGCACTACTTCAGCTTT